>JBBPLG010000057.1:0-68036 GCA_038089695.1 Xanthoconium separans | reverse complement strand
CTCCGCGTGCTTCGCATTGCTCATCTCCTTGTTGTTGTCCGTCTTGTCCTCGATGTCGAGGTCGGGCCAAGTCTTGATGTCAGTGAGGTCGATAGCGTCGGTAGACATGGTAGTGGTTCGTGGTCAAAAGCAATTCCGGGCAATGCCGACCTATATACACGAATTCGAGCAGAGTCCGAATCATCGCTTTTGCTGACGTCATCGATGGACCCCACTCGGTCTCGACTCAGTCGGCATTTCTGCATTATTCATCGGACTTACATAAGCAACTCCGTTCTGGTTTTCAGGGAACTTGTTGCTTTGGGCCTTGAGGGCTCGGCCCTAAGAGGGGGATACTGTCATATCCCTAACTTCGACCGTAGCTATCAACTCTGAACAACTCCGGTCGGAGTTACCCTGGCAGATTTCGAGAATTCATTTCCTTTCCACAGACTTTGCGCTGGAGTTGCAACTCCGGTCGGACTTCTTATCTCCGTTAGTACTAGTTCATTTCATTTCATCCCGTCCATACCTCGCAGTACCTTACAACCCATCAGCTTATATTCACCCCCGCTGTCACTCTCACTGTGTCTGGCTATGTCACACCACCCATTCATTCATCGCCTATATCCTATGCGCCTTCACAGCTCCGGTCCGGACTTACTCCGGACCTCAGTATATAAGCTCTTTACTTTGTATTCTACTACCCTCAGTTTGAATATCAATTTAGTTTCCCTCTCCTCACGTCTCGGTCCTCCTTGCTCTCTTTCACCCTCATCTCCTACTCCTCCTAAATACCAGGGCACGGGATTGGCAAGGGCATGACATACACATCTTGCGCCGAAGCCCTGCTCCGACCTCCGTTCTGCACCTCCGCCGACAACTCCGTCAGGCCTCTGCCCCTTCTCTCTATTTTAGTCTCGGACCTCCATCTGGACTTAGCTCTCGGGATCCAGACTTAACAACCACTTGCAGTTACAGAACCCCAGCACATCCTTCATCTTCTGGTGGGGTGTTTGCAAGACCTAGAGCCCACTCCCCTGAGACCCTGGCCACAGCTGGAGAAAAAGCAAGGCAGACTATGTAGCCTTTTTGTTTGGCAGCAGGGTCTGCCAGGTATGTGTTACACTTACTGCGAGCCAATGCCCTAGTGAAGTTAGTCGCAACCTTCCGTGTGATGAGAGAGGAAATGAGCAGTGATACAACCTTGTACTGCAAGCCAGCCGGCCCAGCCGAGTACCGTCCCTAGTGTAGAGGAGGTCAAGCACGGACGTGCGAGACCAACAAGGAGTCTTGAGGGTACAAGCGCAAGCTAATGCCTTGAAGAGCTGGAAGACGAAGGTCATGAAATAGAGGTGATGTCGAGAGTGGACGAGACTCTGGAGGGATCCCTCTACCAGTACACCAGTAGACAAGAATATGATTGCGAGTATGAGAGCACCGAAGTGCAGTAGAGATACAGGCAGGTATCCAGGCATAGAACTAGCTTAGAGATACCAGCGAACAAAGGTACCTCTATACAGTATATACTATCCTGAATGGTGCACGGACCATCAGGGCAAAGGGTGATCCATAAGGATCAAACAGGCTTCCCATCGGGAAGGAATGGAAGGAATCAAAAGGAGCCCCATTGTCGTGAAGAGCGGAAGGGGATCAACGGGGTCAATAGGAACAAAAGGTGAAACATGCCCAATATGGCTATAAGGTCCATAGGGCGGTACATATGATGGGAGATCTAGAACGGGATCCCATCAGGAACAGGAATAGGATCAAAAGGGAGTCCGCTGTCTCGGGGCAATGAGGATCAGCGCGAGAATCCACAGATGATTGGAGATGCATCTAGTGCCATATACGGACGGAGTTCCATATGGCTATACATGGGCTTGGGTGAGCCCGGGTCATGACAAGTCGTGTTCCTGCGCTTGGCGAGGAACGGGATAATGAAGGGAAGGTGGAGGGTTCTGGGATTGGTTAGGAACGGGTGTCCATCTTCAGGGCAAGTCTTGCTAGACTGTCTATGACCGAGATGTCTAGGGATGACAAAGGTTGGCCATAAGCAAGAGTATGGCGACTTCTGAGGTGTCCTATGGGGAGGACGACGATGATAGTACTCCCTGAGTACTTGTGAGAACGGTAAGGCTTCTGCCAGAGCCTTGGGGTAGATGTGGTCCCTTGTCCGTTGAGGAAAGGCAAAGAAAAAGAATGAATTGGTCTGGTCCAGTGGTACTGCTGGTGAACCGAGGGTTTCCGCAACAGTATGCTGCAAGACGACATGCACCATGTACACGAGCTTTTCAGTGTGCATCTGGCTGTGTAGCAATGTGCGTGTATGTGTTTTTGTGCTTGAGAGGGAACACGTTGGTTGAGTTGGTGTTTTATACACAGTGGCTGCATTGTTGTGCAAAGTTTCTTGAGTCGGTCTTGGTAGTATCTGTGTGCTCATCTCATGTTCTGATGCTCATTATGGGCACCATCACATGCTCCAGGTAGTGCCTTGCCAATGTATCTGCACAGGTTCAGGGGATGAACTGTTGATCTATCTGAATCTCTGTAGAAAGCAAACAAAGATTTTGTGTGCCCTCCTTCCCACACATCCCTTGAGCTGCATGACCCATTTTCAAACTTGGTATAGATCCTGGTAGAGTGACCACTAGAAGTTGTATGCACTCATTCATGCTACATGTGGTGAGCATTTCACCTCTGTTGTTGCCTATGCACCCTTTGATGTTGAATAGGTGTTCTCATCCCCTTTTAATCCAGAAATACATACTTCTCATTGAGTAGATTGTTTGTAGATTGTGGCATACTCTGCCATCATAGGTGAGTTAATTGACCTTTGCAAGTGTCCTGTGTGTTGTGGACAGTGCCTTCACAAAGCTGGTTTTCCAGCAGTGGTATTTTTTCTGTAGCTTTTATGGTTCAGTGGCATCATTTAGACAACATGAATTTATACCATGGTGTGAGTGATTCTATAGCTCTTTTAGTGGCATGGTGCATCTAGTCCACCTGAGACTTGTCTGATTGCTGATTCCAGCTGGTTCCAGTCCTGGTTAAAAGGGTTTAGTCCCATCTCTATGAGTCTTGGAGGACAGAGTAATTTTTCCTGGTCAACTATGTAAGTACCTTCCAGTGCAACATTGGAGTGAGCATGTAGGATACATGTTATGTACATTGTGAGGTGACTCACATTTTATCTACTCATTCATGTGTCTTATGAGTATGATGTAGACAAAGCAATAGCATGGTAAAAGAGATGGAATGTAACAAAATCAAGTGACAACATGTGCAATGTGCTCAAAGTGGATATGACAAGTAGGAAGACTGCAACAAACCTGATGTCACAAAAGGCCTATCACACCCTTCATGGCCACCTATGTAACTCTCCTGAGCTTTGGTGTGTAACTCTGTTATGGTGCTGGATCTGCTGCTCTCTCTAGATGTCTCATTACAGCTTATCCATGCCACTCAAGACACAACTAAGTGAGTGAAGATTTGAAGGATGGACTTAGAATGCAAGCTCAAATTCCTATTCTATTGTGCTGTGCTCACTAACAACATTTCTATCAGATCAATCTACAAACCACATAGACCACTTTGCCAAGAATTTATCCATATCAGGATTGTGCTTTTGATTGGAGACAATGCATCTCTGCACTCTTGTTGCCATGCTAATGGTTTTACTAACCCTGACTGGCTGGATAAAACTAGAAATGACTGAAGAAATCTATAGTGTGTAGGAAATAGAATGTCTGGACTTATACCACCATATAAATGGAATATCTTTCAGAAGGGGGATCTTGCTATCCAGTGCTATCTGACTAGCCATGTTGCAGGACTATAGTGGCACCACCTTGTGTGATATTGTACTTCTTTTACAACTATCTCTGCATATAGTGGTATTACTATGTAGCTGTCTCTTCTGACTGGAATAGATTGTTGGGAATATAATGATAACTAGAGCTTATTTGACACAACACGTCCCATCTCTTCCCATAACTCACTCTCTAGGTTCTGCAAAACAGACATATTGATGCCCACTATAGGGGGATCCCATGGAAACATAACTCCATGTGTTGCTAGTGGCCAGAACTTCATTTTTAAATTACAGCAGAGCCAGTTACAACACCAGCAGCACTCATTGCTGGTAGAAATGACTGCCCTCCCAGCAACTGCAGCCTATAATCATCAATAGTCATTTGTGTAACAAAAAGAGTTGAAATGGCACACACTGCTTGAATGATATCCTGCAATGACTCCATATTCTTACCTTCCACCACAGCACCCTGACCTGACTGTGCACCATAATAATTCATGAGACCCATGAGCATAGCCTCTGCATGCAAGTAACCATCAAATTTATCTGGATAGTGTGCTGTCAATATGGTTTCCACATCCTCACTAAATCTTTTTGCCCATTGGAACTTGTTGACAAATATGTCAGAGAATTGATCAAGAGTCAACATAGTTGATAGAGCAGAGGGAGGCAGTTCTAGGAGGCTGATTTCCATGTTCTTCAAAAGTTCTGGGACTACTTTGTTTCCACAAAGTGCCTGTACTGCATCATGCCATGCAAAAAGGGATTGAAGGTAATGATAAACTTGTTGAGCCTTGGTTTCCTCTGGTTCCAGGAGAAACTCATCTGCACATGGAGTTTTATGAGAATAAATCATTAGGTGAACTTGGGACAACTCACCCAATGCATCCAACTCTCGTAGCTTGTCATCTGTATTATCTAGATGGATTTCATGAGTCCAGATTGCCTGATAGGAGTACTAGTACTATGTAGTTCAAGCTCACCAGTCTTATCTGCTGCTGGAAATAAAGCATGATTAGCTATGTAGTAATATGTTCACATGAAATACAGACCACTGCATTTGCTCCAGGGCTTGGATGTGGTTGCTAATCTGTCCAAGACACTTGTCTGTATCAACAGACTTTTCACAATCCCCTCCTGCCAGTTCACAAAGTAAAAGAGTGCAAGACATGCAAAATGAAGATATCTCATGGCCCCAGCTCTCTTCTCCAGATTGGCAGACTCAACCTGCTTGATTGCACCATGCAGTGATTTCAAAAGAATGCCCAACACCTTGACCCAGGCTTGCTTTGTGGAGTCTGAATACTCCCACTCAACTTGTCCTCCAACTGTTCTGGACTTGATGGAGGGCAGGCTGGGGTAATTGAGCATCCATTCAGGAACAACAACCCACCTGCAGAAGTTCTCTGAGATCTCTGGGAATGTTGGTGGTTTCCAGTCATTGATCACTTCATACAACAGTTGGCCTCCCTCCTTGAAGCATGCAAGAAACTTGTGGAAACTTTGTGTGAGAAAGAAAATTTGAAGAAAGTCCATTTGACTCTTGTAATTAGAGGCACAGCCATTGAAATTGGAGAAGGCAGTCCATGCATCTGCAATGTGGGAAGCAAGAGACACATTTGGTGCACTGTGAAATAGCAACAATCAGTCAGTTTTCACCAACCCTAGAGGTGCTGATAATGATCCTACCCATTTACTACATCTTCAAGTGTGCGTTCATCTTTTTCAATCATTTTCAAAGTGAGACTGTTGGAAGATGATGCAAGCAATGGATTCTCAGCAACAACCAAAATCCTAGCTTGTCCAGAGACAACAGCACAGGTGACAGTAATGACCTTGTTTGCTTGTCCATCCTTCTCATCACATGTCAGCAGGGTGGTAAGGTGACGAAGAATAGGGGGAATTCTTTTGGAAGGCTTGGATGGTGGTTTCTGCATATGGAATTGATGGAGAAGGGCTGTAAGAGTACGGATGGTCTTTCTGACTTCTTCAGAGTCTCTCCTGTCAGAGTGAGGAAACATGGTGATTCAGTATTGGTTTGTGGTCAAGGATGATTTGTATTCACGTGACTTTGAGTCGTATCGAAGGGTAAGTATCTGTACGTTGATTCTGTGCTGAACTGTTGCAGCTAACCCTCTCTCTTCATTAGAATCTCCACAGCGGTCCTTCTCTACACCTGTTCCTACTATCTTTGCTGTCTTCCACACCTGCTCATTTTTGTGCTGTTCGCGGCGATGGTGATGGCTACAGAAAGAACAAGACATCGTTAGTATGCAATACGCTGTGGTAATGCGAGCGCGGCTTCACAGTCGATCACTCGTTTGGTACGAGCTGTTGACGCCGGTTTTTGAATGGTAGTCGGGTTGCCGGGTAAAGGTTCGCCAGCAATCTTGGGTCATTGTGCCACTCCCTCACCGTGATCTATCTGACGCTTATTTCCACATTTTCCCTTTCCTTTTTTCCCCTTTCAGGTACAGCGATTTCCTCCCCTCTTTAGTCTCTCTAGTCCTTCCCCTCTGGACTTTTGTGTCCTTTTCTCGCGCGTGACTTGCTTTGCGTGAGCTGTTCTAATGATTGTTTGAAATAGGAGACGATGAACCCCTTGTGCGATGGGACAGCGGCGGGTTTTGTGAACGGCATAGGCCGCGGCGATGTACAAGCGGCTTGCAGGGATGGACATAGTGCTTGCGTGACGTCACTTGCCATCGTCGCAGTGTTTTGCACATGCAAGCATCTCCCGCGTTGAAACGTGCGCATGTTCTCTCACTCGTGTCATCTCACATCTCGTATTTTACAGTGAAGTCTCCCATGTCCCCTGCCTGGTCAGCAGAATGACGCCTGCACTTTCTTCGAGGAGGGAAGCTGGTGTGCGTTCGCCCATGTCTTCCCCGAATATGACCATGGATCGCGAAAATAAACGACCGCCCGGCGAGTCGCCTATGGTGTGGCCCCTAGTGCCACTCACTCCGCCTCCGCCCCACTCAAAGATGCATATTTCGGAGCGTTGGTGCTCCCACATTTAGCAACTTAACGTGACCACAAATACTGAGTCTACCTCTACTAGCACAATCGGAGGTACCAAGAGATGCCTCTGTCGACATATGGGAACCTTCGACGCCGGGGTCGATTTGCCTCTGTGGATAGACGGAGCACAGCAGGAAATGAAACTCATTTCAGAAATTTATATGACGAGCTTTTATGTACCTCCCCCACTGTGTTTAGCTCTGTCACCACAATCTCGTAGCTACATCATGATGGTCTCAGTACTAGTATGGACTTGAGGTGCCTTGGCGGAGTACGATTGTACATGTCCATGTGGTGACACAACTTGCGATTTGTCTCTTTGTTCGACATGGTGACCAAGAAGCGCCGACTCGCTGTCGAGGCGGACTCGACCACGACGACTGCCCGCGTTTCACTGACCAGTCTCCCCATCGAAATCCTCGCCGAGGTCCTTCTCTACACTTGCTCCCCTCCCACCGTCCTCGCCGTCTCACGCACCTGCGCGTTTTTGTACCGCTCGCTCTTTCAGAACTCCAGCGCATCCTTCATCTGGCGCGGCGTTCGCAAGACTTGCAGCCCACTCCCACTCCCAGACCCCGGCGACGGCTGGAAAAAAAGCGAGGCCGACTATGCCGCCTTTGTGTTCGGCGGCGGGGTCTGCGAGGTGTGCTGCAAGACGACGCGCGCCATGTACACAAGTTTTTCAGCGCGCATCCGGCTGTGTGGCAATGTGCGTGTGTGGTTTCTTTTTGTGCTCGAGAAGGTCAGCTGATTTGGTGTTTTATGCACAGTGGCATTGTCGGGCAAAGTTTCTCGAGTCAGTCTTGATATCCGTGTGCTCGTCTCATGTTCTGACGCTCATTATGTGGCACCGTCACGCGCATTCCTCGTCTCCAGGCAGTGCCTCGTCGATGTCACCACACAGGTTCAGGGGACGGACCGTCGATCCATCTGGATCCCCTCTGTAGAAAGCAAACGGTGTTTTTGTGCGTTCTCCTTCCCACGCATTCCTTGCGCTGCATGATCCGTTCTCAAACTTGGTCTAGACCCTGCCAGAGTGACTGCTAGCAGTTGTGTGTACCCATTCATGTCATTTGGTGCGGGGCGCTGAGATGAGATTTAGGGCCGAACTGCGATCTTATGTATCGTAAGCGCGATTGGGAGGACTTTCAACGTGATCTCCTGGTCTACAAGGATGCTGAGGCAGCTCGACCCCAGCCTAATCCGGCGACTTCTCCTGCAGTCACAACGGGGGAGGGAGATGAACAAAGAGAGCTTATCTTGAAGGTGCGGCGATGGCACTGAACGGTCTTGATCGCTCAGCGTTCCATTTTTAGCGGTGTAGCGCGGCAAAAGAAAGGATCACTGACATTATGGACGTAAGTCATGCTTGTGATTTGATTTTCATGAATCAACACCTTGGGATGGCTCGTGCTCCAACTGAGTGGCATCTCTTATACATCAGGTCTCGCTACGCTTGATCAAATGGAAGTGGACATATGACCAGGAATTCAGAGTGATCAAGAAGTGCAACGACAGATGGTGAGCAAGACTGGTCCTTGCTCAGGGTCAGCTTCTTACTTTGGATCATTACAGGACAAAGGAACTTGCGGAGAGGGAGGGATGGATTCTGGAAGATCTCGTCGCATCGGAAACCTACGGATCCTTGCAGAGATGCAAGACTTTACTTTTCGAGCAAATCGGGCCGAATGGTACGTGATAGTATGCACTTGTAGCAACGCCACTGCATTAATTGCCTTGTCAGATGTAACCCTCATTCGAGCCACGATCGAATCGGAGCTTGTGACGTTTCAAGCGCGCCATGATCGCCAAAAGGCTGAGGGGACTTACAGAGAGAAATTGACCGAAGTGAAAAAGATTTACGAACGTATGCGGTGTGGCACTCTGGAGGTTGCCCAAGCGGGATCCTCTGGCCCGAACGACCCGTTGATCCTTCCGCCGCTGTCCGTTTTTTGCACGCTGCCGTCTGTACGCGCGCTCAAGGGCAGTCCTGACCCGAGCGCGTTGCCACCGCCTGTCACGAGCGAGATGAATTCGTCCCTGGCGATGTCGCTCATCAAAGCGGACATCCATACCTGGCTTGTTCCAGTCCAGAAGCATTTGATGACAGTGTTGGGTTACCCAAATGGATGGCAGAGTGCGAGCACGCGAGCGCTGCATCCGTTGAAGCGTCTCACTGCGCGGTTTTTCTGCCGGAAATGTGGAGAGGGCAAGGTAGGGAAGGGCAGTCGAAGGGAACAATGCTTGGACCTTAAAGGTGTCTGTTCGCACGTTTGTGTAGCAGCACCCGGAAAGAGGATCGAGGATGGCACTGGCAATGGAAACGAGCAAGAGAAAGGAAAGGGTAAAAGTAGGAAAAAGAGCGGGAACAAAATGTCTGACTGGAAGGTAGACATGTTTGAAAAGGACGAGAAGGTATTTATTGTCTTACACGCCTCTTGCGAAAGATACTCATGCCGCTAGGCGATCCGTGCCATTAAAACGATCCTCGATCTGGCAGGCATGTCCGAGGAAACTGCCATCCTCTCTCGTGTCCACTCTACTTTCAAGGATAAGTACGACTTACGATGCATGTCGTGCCAAGGGTGGATAGTCATGGATTTTGAAACTGCGGCAAGTGCCTGCCTTGATTGGGGAATGTGACCCGTTTGACATGGATTACAGATCGGACATGCGCGCCGCCACGAGTCCATGGAGATCCGACTGTTACCCTGGACATGGGTTACCCATCTCGGATGCTCTTACACCAAGTTGAAGTCGCCCCTCGAGCTACTTGCGACATTCAAGCGTGGCAACTGTGAGTTGTTGCTGGGACCATCGTATCGTGCAGGGCGCCTTTGCAAGGATGACAACTATGGATGCAAGCACTGTATGATCGTCGACAAGGACGACAAGTTGGTTAGCGTTGGAAAGGTGGGAAACCAGGAGAGAAAAGCGATGAATTTCAATGCATTGAGATCGCATGTCAAGGATAAGTAGGTGGTTTCAATTTCGCTAACCCGAATAGGTTGATATATGGCCACATTTGTAGACACGGTATTCAAGACATACGAGACGAAGACTTTTTTTGTTACAAGTCAATTAGAAACAGTAGTGGAGGGAGTGGAAAGGGGTAGGATACATACAGCCGAGTAATATTGTACAAGAATCAGTCCGAGTGAGGCTCGTTCTGCTCGTCCTCTGGGGCAACCAAGCTTCCAAGCTCTGAAAAGGATATATGTGATGTGGCGAATAGATCATGGTTTCTGAGACTGCGTCGTCTCGAAATGACTTGTGTTGGGGGAGGAGACAGGACATCGACGAATGGCTCGGTGTCCGTGTCTGACGTATTTGGGTGTGAGGCACCGTCTTGGTCGAGGTCATCCTGGGTGCTCAATGTGTGCAGCGAGGCGGACGAGGTCATTGCGTCTGGGTTGGTTCCCAGGGAGGAGCGGGAGAGGATGGCGCGTCCGTTGGGGATGGGAGGGGGGAGCGCGTGTGTGCGAAGTGGTGGGAGCGAGCGTGCGCCCCTGTTCGGATCCGCGTGTTCATCGTCGGCGACGGGTGCGGGGACCTCGTCGTCTGGCTTGGGCTGCGAGGGGGGCTTGGGCTTGTCGCCTCTAGCATCGGTCCACCAGGGGAGCACCCACTGTGCATTTCGGGTCAGGCGTAGAGCACCGTGGGCGAGGTCGGGGGGCGTACCTCGTGGACGACGTAGGCTGAGGCAACACCGGCGAGGGCAGCGGCGACGTAGAGGGCGAGGTCTCTTGTGCGGGACATTTGGAACGAGAGCTGTGAGCTCGTGTTGACCGCGCGGGTATCTACAATATCTACACATGCTTGGATTAGTATTTATTAGGTTATCACTCGTCCACTACCTTCCACCATGCCCACTGCAGATTCAGACGAGAGAGATACAGACAACGACAAATCTCAGTCAAACAAGTCAAAGTCGTCCTCGTCAAAGTGTGCGTATTAGCTCGTCTCAGAATCTCGCATCGTGGCCCTCACAGATCCCCACCAATGTCACAGCAAAGGACCTCTCCCATGTTCCATGCAAATTCTTCAAAGTCGGCGCTTGCACCGCCGGCTCGTCGTGCCCCTTCTCTCACGTCGTGCACGAACCTGGCCAGCAGAAAGACGTCTGCGCGTGGTTCGTAAAGGGTAACTGCAAGTTTGGCCACAAGTGCGCACTCGCCCATGTCCTCCCCGGTCAGAGCATGTCCATGGATCGCAAAAACAAAAAGGCCGCCCAGCTCGCCGCCAATGGTAACGTCGTCACACCGACAGCCCGCGATTCAAAATCCTTAAAGGGCGTGAAAAAGGATGGTCACAAGTCTGCTCCCCATGGCCCGTCCTCCTCTGGCTCTGGTCTGCTCTCCGGATCAACTGCACCAACACGCACCACCTCGGCTCGTCCTCTGGTCATGACCCTCAAAGCAACGCCATCCGCACCCGCGCCCCCAGTCAAGGATACCGATTTCCCTCCATTCGTGCTCCCAGACGATGCAGACACCCACAAACCCATCATGGTACCTCCCACGACCGCCACTACCGATCTTATTTCTGCCACCAAACCGTACCTGGAGGATGGCGAGACGCCTCCGTCGGAACCACCTCCCGATTCCGCGTCTTCTATCCACACCAGAATTCCTTCGCCACCCACTCTCCCACTCAACGTACCTATTGCACCACGCCGTACAATGCTCCCCCCAGACGCCGCGGATCTCGGTCCAATTGGTTCTCCTCCACGAGGATCATTGTCCACTCATTCCCCGATATCGTCAGGAGATTCCCCACAGAATGCTGGGATCCCATCCACGTTCCATGCTCAGACATCTCTGCTTACAGAGTCTAGGAATCGACTCGGGGGCGTCCCTTCCTCTCTCGGGCACACACACAGCCCAGCATGGAAGGCTGACGTCGGATCGGTACCCACACAGGGAATCATCTCCAAGGCCAGTCCAGAGATCGATGTTAGCATCTCTGCGGATCGCGATGTTCTGGCCGCAGACGAAAATTTGGAAGAATTCCTGCCTTCTTCGCTGACAGACCTCTTGACGCCCTCGGAGCGTTCCCGTAGAATGTCGCGCACACACTCGGGTTCGTCACGCCCTGTCAATCTCAACGATACGCCATCCCCGCTCGCTACTCTTGCTCCGCAACCCCAGACACACCATTCCAACCATCGCTACTCGCGTTCCGTCCCTGCTCCAACCCTTCTGGGCGACGTCAAATCCATTTGGGCCGAACGCGGTCTCACGGCCAACGGAGTACCTGGCTCTCCAGACAAGTCTGGCTTTGTGGTCAATCCAATCGGTTCAGGCACGCCAAGCTCACTCAAATCGTCCAACGGTTTGGGTGCGCTCAACTTGGGAGGTTCCATCACCCCATCAGGAACAGGAGCAGCTGCATTCCGCGACGACTCTCACTCCCCGTCATCCTCCTTGCTCGCACCGTCCAATGCCTCCGCCGCGTTCCTTCCTGGTCTTCACCACTACTACTCCAAGATGAACACCGGAGCCAATAACGGCCGTGCTCCCAGTGCCGGTCTCGGTCTTGGTGCCGGTCTAGGCCTCGGTGGTCTTAGCCGCTCTCCTCTTTCTCATGCACCTATTCATGGCCCAGCTGCGGACGAGGGAAGGGCGGGCCCGAATAACGGGACGAGCATCGGTCTCGGTCTCGGCGAAGCGACGTCCCCGTCCTTCCGCGCTCTCCAATCACATGCACCTGGTCAGAGTCTCCCACAGGGCCTCGCAGCCGGCTACTCGCGCATACATGCACTCCCGCTTGCCGGATCGCCCGGCTCGCTCGGTGGCTCGAGCGTCGGCGGGGGCGCGTTCAGCCCAGGGCACGGCCCGGTGCCGTTTGGCATCAATGCCGGGACGAGCCAGGACTGGCACTTGCAGTCGAACCACGCGCTCCTTTCTGCCGACCCGGTCTCGGTCTCGCACCTCTCGCTGTCTGCGCACCACGACCTCGGTGCGAACCTGACGCAGGCAGGGGCGCCCATCTCGTCCTCGATGGCTGCGCTCGAGTCCATGTTTTCGAGGCTGCCGCCGGGGGGACCGCTCCGTACGCCGCCGCACGCCGCCGGCAACAGCCATGGGCGCTGGCAATCTCACAAGTTGAATAGCCCGCTCAGTCTGCCGATCGGTGCGAGCGACGACGACGAGCTCTTTAGCATGGACGGATGATGACCGCGCACTTGCCCGCCAAAAAAAGTTGGACCATGACTCGTTGGACGACCATCGTCTTTTTCTTCTTTTTCCTACGTATTTACGTACAAAGTAATCTGCAAGGGAAACGATTGAAGGGCTGAATACCTATCTAGTAGCCTTTTTTTCCCCTTCTTCTTTCGATCTTTTATTCCCTACACGTTGTGGTCCATTGGTCTCGTGGGTGTGCCGTCTTGCGGGTTGAAAATTATATTTATACCGTTCCTTTTTTAAACCTTTCCTTCCCCTTTGTATTGCAATAACCTTGGGCAGAGGAAAGCATGGCATGTACACCCGCACGCATGTATTGATCCTCACTTGTAATCTTCTTGGTGAAATAAACACGTCCATGACTCATGCATCCGACCTGACCTTCTTCATAACAGGCGTCTCCAAAGCCGCGCTCGTCCCCTCGTACTCCTCCTCCTTGATCCTGTCCAGCAACGACACCTCGACTTCCCGCTCAACTTCGCTCTCCTCGCCCTCGTCCATCAAGCTCAAGCTCTGCCCCCCCGCCCCGAGCATCAACGACGTGGACCCCTCCTGCTCGCGCGCCCGTCCTAGGTTCATCACGGCCACCTTGCGTTTCTTGCCTCGCGGTTTCCGCGGTTTCTTGGGCGACGGCACGAATTCCTTGCCATTCTTGACAGCCCATTCAATCTCGAGGACTCTACGTCGGATCAAAAAAAAAAAAAAAAAGCAGACGAAACGTCAGAACGAAGTTCCAGTCATGGATAGTTTACATAGAAACACATCAACGACGAAAAGTATCCACCTCTCTCGAAGCTTGACGTTATCCGGAACGTAGTTCTGCGCTTTCCGGTAGAGCTCGAGTGCGACTTCGAGATCGCCCCTGCCAGACAGACCGACGTGAACATACGTGCATACCAGAAAAGCAACGAGAAGGACACACTTTTCAGAATGGGCGCGCGCGAGGGAGACATAAGCTCGCCCCGTCTTCTTTCGGGATGTCGGCGACAGCACGTCGGCAAGCTGGCGTTCTTTGTGACCGCGTTCACTGAACACAAAGCGTGAGCCCCTATACACTACGCTCGAATTCCGGCACGTACTATTTGTCTTCCAACTCCGCGAGCCTTGCGCGGAGCTGGTCATCCAAGTCGCGATGGCGCGCGAGCAGCGGTGTGAGCAAGCCCGGAGGCAACTTGGGTTCTGCCTGTGCTTGGCGTCGCTCGTCGTCTTGTTTCTCCCTCACTGCCAGGTTCTCCTTTTCTTCTTCAAGGCGCGCGCGCTCTTCGCGTTCACGGTCCTCACGCTCTTTCAGACGACGTGCCACCTCAGCTTCCACGGCCCTTGCAATCTGTAGCGCAAATCTTGTGAGTATTGGACAGCATATTGGACAAGAAACGAACCCTCTCGTCGATCTCCTTGTCCGTCAATTGGACCGTGGGCTCCGTAGTTTCTGGTGTCTCCTCGATTGCGCCCGAAAATGGTAGACGTGATTTCGTCTTAGCTAACGGTAGTAGCGGCCCGGCACCGATGCCACTGATACGTGGCACACGAGAAAGGCGTGGTCGTCGAGAAGGTCTGGGTGCGTTGCTGGTCGTGACCACGGCCTGGGAAGCAAGGACAGCATCCGCTTGGAGGACAGCGGGAGCAAGCTTCGGTGGGGGTGGTTGAATGGCTGCAAAGTGAGCTTTAACTTGGGGACGATTGTCTAATTGAAGGGGTGAGTGACGTTTTCGTAAAGTTGGCAAGGCGACGGACCGCGTTCGTTCACTACTGGACGATTCTCGACGTTCTTGGTACGAACGGCAAAGCTTGTAAAACGGTATCAGCCAAACGTGGACACCAAGGTAGCAACTGGTACATACTTTAGGGTATTAAGGGTATCTTGGCGGAACTTTGTGCCAGCAGCGAGATTGCAAATCAGCAATCCGACGGACGAACCACCGAGGGCGTCTTGCAGAATTCGTGTAAGCTTCGAATTCCGATATGGGATGCGGGACTGTGGAGAAGGGTTCAGCACATAAACGGGACTGGCAGAGTGTAAGCCTTACAGCTCCCTGGTTCAATGCATGTACCACTTGTCCGAGGACACTCAAGCTCTTGTTAATCGCGGCAGACTCTGCCATACGCGTTGGATCATTTCCGGTAAGCTTATTGTTCTCAGAACCAGCAAGATCGACGAGATTGATTTTCCCAGTCAGTGCTAACAAGGGAAAAATTGTTAGGTGCATAGGTGGGAGATCTAGGAAATCCGCACTTTTCTGGGTTGCCGAATCCATCATAGCTACCTCAATGGTGAGTACCGCATGCGAACGAGAAGACGCCCGATTGAGGTTCGTGGCTCCAACCGAGCGATGGCGAGACGCACGTCTGTGGACATATGAATGATCATTAACAAAGTGACGATGAAAATACAAACGAATAGATGGCATCGAATTCCTCGACGGACTCAATAGGAAGGGAGGTCAAGTTGGCAACGAATACTTGACCAGCATCGTTTTCACGGACAGGAAGCTTGGGTGCCTGTACCAAGCATTCAATAAACGCATCCTAGATGACTCAAGGTGACGCACGGATTCGCGGTTGACAAGAAGATCGTAAACTTCATCCTTGTATATTTCCATGTAAGAGACAAAGAGTTCAACATTGCTGCATTGTAAAGCAGCTTTATGAAGGAACATTGCCTGCAGAGCGGTTTCATACAGGAAATGCACATGTACAATACGACTTACCTCTACGACTCGAGGAATAACGCCTGGTTGGACCTTGGTCCCCTGCATAGTGTGAGTCTTGCCTGAGGAAGTCACGCCATACGCAAAAATTGTGACAGTCTGTACAAACCATAGTAACAACCAAGTGATTGGGATAGAGATCGACTTACGACCCCACTGTACACAACGTCGACGAGAGGACGGACGTCCCGTTCGAATATTTCTTCCTGGGTAGAAGACTGGTCATAACATGAAGTAAATCTAAAATTGAATCATGATTAACTGATTTTGAGGAGGTCAGGATGCAAGAACGACTGACGGGAAATTAAAGACCTGAGAAAGGTCGCGTGGATTAGGGACGCTGATACACGATGGTCCGCCAGGTGAGTGAGTTATCTGTATTCCTTCGTCGTCGAGCTCGTTTTCCAGCCGGGGACGCAGACGTGCGACGATTCTGATCTTGTGCGAAGTCATTGAAGGTCGGTTGTTGTCGAATACGAGTTCAAGTTCGAGTTTGCCGCCACCCGACAGCGCGACAGATCACGTGCCCGTGTTTCAGGGGGTAATCTACATTTGGAAATGCCGATCTGACTCCGGATGAAAGGACCACAATGACTAAATGATCAAAGGCTCTCCTTCCCTCCTTCTCTTTCCATCTCCACCATGTCGAGACACGCTGGTATCCCTTTACTCAGTGGTCCTCCTCCACCTCGCTCGGGCCCCCATCAGAATGCCTGTAGAAAGTGCGGGAGAGAATTCAGTATAATCTTTAATCGACGTCACGAGTGCATGCATTGTGGTAAGTACAGAGCCGATCTCTCCACGATACGCCCAATCATTCGACATACCGCTGATCTTCACTACACAAAGGTTACGAATTTTGCTCCTCTTGCACAGATTATCAAGCCCTGCTGCCACGTCGCGGCTCTGCACGCAGTGGCTATGATCCGGCGTCTGTCTGTGGCTTCTGTATCGACATGCTTAATAGTACGTGTTCGATTGCCTTCCATACCCACGAATTCCATTCGATTGTGTCTCTGCTTTGCTCTCCTGCAACTACGTGTACAACCCTCAGTCACTGCCCTTGGCCGTTCTCAGTTACGGTCGCTTCCCCTCGCAAAGCTTAGGCGTTACATCGATGCGTATAACATTCCCGTCAGGAATCCAGTAGACAAGAATGATCTCGTGGATGCCGTTGTGGGCATCAGGGTAGGTTGCCAAATTGTCACCCTATGAATCATTAACCCATCTTCCCACAGACCCCCCAAGGTTGTCTCCCCCTTGTCAACGAGGACTATTATCGGAAACATTCTGTGCCCTCATCTTCTTCATCTGGATCTTCCCCTTCTTCTACCAACAGAAACACATCTACACGTGCATTCCCCAGTCCCAGTAGCAACACAACTAGCAACCCTCGATCTAATAGATCGTTTCCCCGTCCTGATCTTGATCCAAACCGTCGACAACGTCCTCAAGATGTTCATTATAATACTTACACACCACGCAACACACCAAATACACCACGATCCAGAACCTCGTCTGCACCGCTAAGTCCAGGAGCGACACGTCCAACCGGTGGACAGCCTAACATTCCCCGCCCAACATCGTCTGCTGGACGACCAGCTACCTCACAGACCACCCACACTACCACTGATCATGCACCGTCTAATTCACAGTCTGCACCCCCTTTGCCACCCCCTCCGATGTCGACACTCGTGACACTTCCGCGTTCGTCCATCTCTGCATTATCGGTCGGGACATTGAAACAGATACTTTGGGAAGCCCGGGTTAGGGTACCTCCTGGCGTCGTTGAGAAGGAAGAGCTTGTAGAGCGCGTGTGGGCTTTGGTGGAAGAGGAGAAGAGGAACGATGACGAGGCCCTCGAGGATGTGGAGTTTGATGTCGAGGGTAATAGGAATGAGCAAACCGGCTTTGAAACGGTGGACCCCGAGTCGGAAACACGCCCACATGCAGCACACGAACATGATCATGACCATCTTGCGAATGAACCTGAAATGGAACACGAGGAACATCTCTCCACGCCCGCTATGGATGCTGGTCTGCCATCTTCATGGCCAAATACTTCACAACCATCGACACCTCCACATCAGGCTTCAATGCCCAAACCACGGCCCCCTCCAAAGCCATCGAACGCAGAACGGTCTGGTCTATGTGTCGTTTGTCAGGACGAAGAGGCATGCATTGCTATTGTTGACTGCGGGTACGTTGTTTTATTTCCCCACATTTTCAGGCTGACTTGTCCCTTTGTAGCCACCTTGCCCTATGTCGCGCATGCTCTGACCTTATTCTGGCGAGTTCCAGAGAATGTCCATTGTGTCGCACGCGGATCGTTACGGAGGGTCGATTACTTAGAATATTCAAGTCGTAGTACTAGAAGGTGCTTGCTGACATAATACGACCATCATGACATGTGGCTGTGTTACTAAGAAAGCAGACGCGTCAGTGCTGATCCAAGTTGTAGTCTCGCCATGTCCACCTCCCAGACAGCAAGCAGAGACAAAAAGGTGGACGAAAAGGACAAGAAAGACGACAAGAAAGACGAGGCAAAGAAAGCAGAAGAGAAACCGGTTCCACCAACGCCAACCGCCGAGATCAAGTCCAATGTAGCCCTCATCGAGCGTGCCGTCGCCGACCTCGAGCCACGGTTCACCCATCGCGTGTTACGCTCGCTCACCGCCTTGCGAAAGCGACTGGATAACAAGATTTTCCGCGATGCAATCGACGAGAACTACCCGTCAGGTGTGCACACGTTCGTTCACACATCGATGACGTCGGCATGAACACCTTATACAGACTCTGCGGTGAAGACATCGCTGTTATCGTGGCTGCCCACTGCACCACCTGCAGAACAAACTATGGATGTTGATACTGCTGCGCAGCCCCCTGCTCCCGCACCTCCCAAGCCTACATCCGATCCAGTTCCTGAAGTGGAGATTTATTTCCGCCTGCTGCTTATCCATCATCTCCACACTTCCAAGGACAGCTACGCCAAATCAATAGAGCTATCCAAAGACACGGTCGACAAGATACAGCAGCTCAATCGCCGGAGCATGGACCCCATTGCGGCCAAGGTTTGGTTTGCCGTAGAAAGATCCTATGAGCTTGGCGGAGAACTCGCGGATGCCAGATCGTGGGTTTTGTTGTCATCCATGTCCTGTGATTCTGATGGATTTTTTTTTTTTTTGTATTCTAGATTGTTCCTTGCCGCGCAGCGTACTGCAGCGTTACGCCATGATGATGACACCCAGGCATCACTCATAAACCGATTGCTTCGGAGTTATTTGCATTACAACCTGTACGATCAAGCGGACAAGCTCGAGTCGAAGACAACGTTCCCGGCTTCGGCTGGTAACCCTCAGTTTGCTCGCTATCATTACTACTTGGGGCGTATCAAAGCGGTACAACTGAATTATTCTGCGGCCCACACGAACCTCCAGCAAGCAATCAGGCGGGCACCTCCGGCCAAGGTTGCGCCGGGTTTCTATCAAGCAGTGCACAAACTTTCCGTGGTGGTAGAATTGCTTATGGGGGATATTCCTGATCGCAGCATCTTTAGAAATCCTGTACTCCAGAAAGCGCTTCAGGCTTATTTTGACATCGTAAAAGGTCTGTTGCCCGAGTTCTTTCTGATGCTAGCATAGCTCAGTGGCCACGTCATCCGCAGCCGTTCGGACTGGATCTCTTTCCGAGTTCCAGGCAACTCTGAACAAGCATGCCTCGCAATTTGAGGCCGACAAGATGTACACGTTGATCGTTCGTCTTCGGCAGAATGTCATCAAGACCGGTATTCGGCGACTCTCGCTATCCTATTCGCGCATCTCGTTACGTGATATTTGCCTCAAGCTTAACCTGGATTCCGAAGAGGATGCAGAGTATATCGTTGGTAAAGCGATCCGAGATGGCGTCATTGAGGGACGGATCGTCCATGAGAAAGGTTGGATGGAATGTGAAGGAAGGAAGAATGGATATGGTCCGGAAGTCAGCGAGGTGTTCGGCCGACGTATCGGATATTGTCTGGAGCTGCATAATCAGAGCGTCAAGGTAAGCAGCGCTGTGTTTTTTTGTCAGCTTTCGCTCGGGCATCGTAGTCCCCCGACGGTCACGAGACTTGATGCTCAACATTGTTTAGGCTATGCGTTATCCCCTGAATGCGCATCGGAAGGAACTTGCCGCGGCAGAAGGGGCTCGGGAGCGTGAAAAAGAGCTTGCGAAAGAAATTCAGGAGGGCGATCTCGACGACGATGGTCTGGGTGATTTCTGAGAAGGATCGTAGCAGTTATTCTGTGTTCCATCAAGTAACTCGATGAGTTGGCCGAATAGACATACTTATGTCGCCTTTTTTGGAAATCCCACACATGGCCTCGGCGAACACTTGTTCCGACACGTCCGACACGTCCGACACTACCCGAGTTCAAAAGTTTCCCGAGCCGGATGTCGTCAGTTTTCAGACGGGTGCTGCAACGCTTTCTCAAACCAGTGAGTATAGCCTTAGTCCGTGGTGTACCGACACTAGTTTGATGCATTGTCTGACCCGGGGCGTCGCCAGACGTATTTTGTAGGCAAAGATTTGGAAGGTACATCATTACACCTGCCAAAACACTGCACGGCTCCGCCACGAGCCGGAGGTTGACGCGAATATCTTGCAGGGAACAAGTATTACGAGTATCCAAATGCTAATCATGGTGCGCTCTCTTCTGCCGTCACCTCCTAACCCTTTTCCTCACTTCAAAAATAGGTCGTTCAAAACGCACCGTTCAATACGGACGCAAGGATGACATGTGGACTTATATAGCAAGTGGAAAGAGGCTACCAGGTACAGTAACTCCAGTTTTCCATTGCGAAGCATTGTTTTGTTTTTCCAATCATTCTGTCCACCGCCTTGTGCTGACCCTTCCGCGCAGTCCAATGGCATGCCTGGCTTACCCATACGCGGTCACACCCACCTGGTCTCGAGGTACGTTTTCGCCACTGCCAAGATACTGCCTGTCGCTATGGACTTGTTCCATTTTCCTTGTCACTTGTCCCTTGTTCTCTTGTCCGCATTGATGCATGGTGAAATTTTTATATCACAGGAGCTGAAGGCGGATCTAGAACGACAGCATCGCGTGCAAGCGAAGGCCGCGATCCTCGTGGCGCGCGACAGGGAAGAACGTGCCAGGTTGGCCCAGCCCTTGCAAAACCGACATCCAGTACCCGAACCATGCTCAGGGGAAGCGCTAGAACCAGAACAGGACCATATTGAATCACCTGTTCACACTGCCCCAAGCCCTGTTCGTGATCCGTGGGCGGAGGTGAAGAAGGGCTCAGACGAGCCACAGTCATGGACGCCTATAGTTCGCCGGAAATGATAGTGTTGGCTGCGTTAGACGCTTGGCATGTAACCGCCCGTTTGTGTTTTGATTGATACAAGTTGGAGTCTTTTTCTGATGTGGAGGCGTCTGTTAGCACACCTCAACCTGTGGTATAAGCGCTCCCGGGTCTCTGCCTAGGTTGCTCAATGAATGGAAAGACGCTCATTTCATCTAGGTTTTGGTTGGATATGATCCGCTAAGCCGCAGCGCTCAACCACAGCTACAGCTCCAACTACTGTAGCTCATAGGTGCTGGTGCCATCCTCTTGGGAGATTCAGCCACAGATTCTCCAGGCCAGCTCAGCGTTGGCATCGGCTGGTTCTCCGCGGTTCATACCATGCCATCAACCATTCACCGGCGGAACGTTGCATCCATTTTACGAACGTTCTGCGTCCGTGTCACGGATCTCAGTGGTGACGGCACACCACTGGTTTGCCCCAACCTCTTCAGCTCTCATAGTAACTAATCTGGCTGCTCGTTTCTCGAAGATTCCTGGCAGTGGTTAGCTGCAGTTCATAACAGGAGTCACCGAGGAACCTGGGACTCTTGAATGTAGATGTACGTCATTGTTGTCGTCTCCGCTGCATATCTTGCGTACATCTTTTTGTTAGGTTCTAGGCTTGCGTGTACGCCACGAGGTCTGCTTGCGCCACTTGGCTCCATCAGATGAACCATAGCCACTTTGTGCGTCGAGTCAATGTCATCGACATGAAATGACTCCGATGTCTAGTCATCCGGGGCCTTTAAACTTTGGCTTTATCGATGGCATGACCAGGACCCCTGTGCTGACCCTCCATCTTTGAACTCGATTCCGCATATTCCGGAGACTGTAGGGCAAAGGGCTCACAAGATAGGGTCCTCCCGCATCGACCAGTTTGCACCCTATGCTATTGCATAGTAGGGCAAGAATACCCTTTACCATTTGTTCCGCACATTGGACCTTTCTAGCCTTCATCTCTGCAGATTGGACATGGCCAGAGATTGGAGATAGAAGAAGGGTGCCTACAGATGCGGCTGTATTTGGTTGACAATGCAAAGGTTTGCTGCCCACAATGCTCAGACGGCTCGCTGTCGCTTCCGAGTATGAGTCACATTGTTTGTCTGTTGGCCTCCAGCGCTTTCATGTCCGTCATCGAGCCACGATGCTGTGTATGCCCTCATGATTCCCTCGTGAATTTACAGGACAAAGATTTCACAGTCAAGAATCAGAGAGTAGGTGGCACCGATCGCTTTATCCTTGGGTAGCAGTTACGATGATAGTGGCGTTTGTCCACCTGTCAAATGTCTACAGCACGGTCGAGTCTATGCGAGACAACTAGAAGCTTGAAAATTTCTAATGAACGATCGGACCTAAGGACTCTCTTCTTCATCGCTAGGACCGAACTAGGACTGATTTCATCGACGTCTAATCTGGTCGAAAGGCTCCACCGACAGGGGTATGCTGGTATGTCTTCTGTGCCGTGATTTCCCGACGTAAATTCAAGAAAATTCTATCAGATGTCTCGATGTCATTTTCCTCGGTTTTGTAACTCGATAGTTGGAATGGCAGCGAGGCTGGTGGAAATTTGATCAGGACAATTATAGCTGATTGGTGGGTTTTCTGAGTGGTATTGAGCTGGTTCGAATACTATAGCAGGACAACCACGGTTGGAATTATTGTCACTCTAGATATGAAGAACAACCTTTCTATGGCTATATGTTCAGTGATGGAGCTAAATGTGTTTTATAGGGCCTTCACAAATAGAGAGGGAGCGGTAACTTTGTTGTTCGGGGGAACAATCGTCGTTCCAAAAACTGCAGATGCGAACCATGAAAGCATCGGACCCCGGAACGTGAGCATCCGACCGTATCATCGGGTTATACGTTGTTGTTATTCCCAGACTTCCTCAGCGACTCCTCGACATGCTGTGTCCCCGTGGGTACTTGCATAAGTATCATCTAATCTCTGGATGGAGGGTTCACTCGCATGCTGCACGGAACTTTTGATTGCATAGAATGATCATTAGCGATGCCATTGGAAGGTACCGACATCATCAGTCCTTGTGAGCGATCAACTCGACACTTTGATCGATTGTCGGCTGGTATACAAATAACTGATAGATTGCGTGAAGCTCGAGCCCGCGAATCTCATGCGAGGGACAGTTCGGAGATTCGCGATGTGGGCGAGTTCTCTGAAGTAAAATTTATTGAAATTTGAGATAGAGAGCTTCCACTCAGATTCCGGACAGACACTAGCAATAAAGAGTTATGGTACTTTCCAAGTCTGACTTGAATGAAAGCACGTTGGAATTTCAGTGATGTTCAGTTGTGTGCATGTTGATCGATCGACATGTCTGATATGGGTGCAACCAAACGGGGCACAATGTTATGCAGCCTCGGTGCTTGTGGTCACGGAGAAGGTCGCCAAAGTTACTGATAAACCACATACACAATATGTATCATGAGATATCTAAAATTCCGAACAATCGAACAAGAAAAATAGATGTCCAGCTTGGGAATACAGGCGGTGTACACCTGCGGGTATAAAGTTGGAATCACAAAATCTGGAGGAGTACGAAACAATCCACAACGAATAACCAAATTGCCAAATGCCAAGTCCCTCAAAGTCGACAGTGACGTTGCAAGGCGAATCAACTGGAGCAAGACCCGAATCATTTACTCTTGCTGTGCTTCAGCGATAAGCGGGTCTTTGAAATCCGATTAGAGCGAAGCTGATTCTAGGGAGGGACATATACCATACCTAACTTTGCCTTGTGGGGCGCCGCCCCGTGACGCGTTGTCAGAAGACTGCGACGCTTGGTTGTTCTGACCAGACGAGCTGGCCGAGCCATTCGCGGTTGAGTTATTGCTAGGTTGCTGTCGTGGCCGATGGGATTCTCTCTGCTTGTCTTGCTCTCCACGAGGAACGAGGCTGGCTGATTATCAGTTGGATCCGCTGGAAGATGTCAAGCTCCTTACTCGTTGTCCCCGTTAAACAACTCGGAAACCCAGTTGGACATTAAGTACTAGTATCGGAACTCGGGTGTTGCAAAGGGTGAAGTCGAATCTGATGCTCCAGGCTTCGCCAGGAAACCTGGATTTATACCTCGAGACTCCAGTGCGAGGCAATGCCAGCGTGTCCTTTGTCGGGGGGAGGGCTATGCAGACGAAGTAGGAACCAAGCCAGCGCATAGCATCCACTGGTTATTTTCGGGACACTGGCAGGGGACCACGTGCCTCAGTTCTCCTCCATTGAATGCAGAGCGGGCGTTGCGCTTGGTCGCCTCGAGGTTCGAGACCTAACGTGACAAACGCGGATGCAGCTATACGACTCGACTCAAGGCATGGGATCCATGAAATCATCCGAGACCACTACGTGTCGACTCTCATCAACACGCCTAAGTCCCAGGCTCTACAGCATGCCAAGCTGTGGTTCCGGGCTTGTCAGCGACGTGCTGTCAGCTTCACCTTCTTCATGTTCGAATTGGTAGATTCAGAGTCGGGTTGTCACAGTGGAACCACGATATAGCGACGAGGTTTCAACACCACCTCCCAAAGCCTACTCCGGGTTTCTATCAAGCTGTTCATAGCGGTATGGTTACTTACTTCAATTAGAACATCCTGTGAAGTGTCCCAGGTTTATTTTGATACTATCACGTCAGAAAAGTCGTGTTTTCAAGCTTCAAATTTGGAGACCATTACATAAGTATCTTTAATCGTTCTCTGTCACGCGTCACGGTCTGATCTTCACCAGATACACTACTCAGCAGAGTCGACTTGGATTCTGGCCCGGATCACTCGTCTGGGAAGAGCTTACAGTGGGTACGCCTGGGCGGCCTGAGCGATAGGCTGGTCTTCGGGATCGTTTTAGGATGGAACTAAATTTCGAAAGGATCAACATACCTCAATCTTCCTTGCGGCGAGCTCGCATTACTGGATGACAGTCCCTCTGTCGTCTGACCCGAGGAACGGAACAGGCGTTTTAAAAGCGAGTTAAAGCCAGATGGACGCTGTTGCCTCTGTTCTCGTGATCTGGAGCTCGATGCTTGTTCATCCAGTTGCCCGCGAGGTACGAGACTGACTGGCGGTCAGCTTGAGTCGTCTGGAGCCGAAGTCTGGTTTCCTACCTACTCTCCGTGTTGAACAACTCCCAGATCCAGCGAAGCATGGCACTTGAACGGTAGATAGGTGAAGATTCTATCACGGTGCTATCAGCTCCGCTGTACGACTGTGTCGCCAATAATTTTGGCCTACCTGAAAGTCGTTTACCAGAGTTGGACCTGGTGCTTAGTGCGGCAGGGGTTAAAAATACGATATATCCTGTTGTAGACCCAGTGTGGTCTCACTCAGACAGTCAGAGCGGAGGGACGTATATGGAAAGAGTCGTGCCATAGCTCTCAGGCTGTCCCCGCTATAAGTAGGGTGAGGAACTATTCTCGACCTATACGATGCTGTAACTCAAAGCTGCATGAGCTGTGTTGACTTCGTTCTAGCGACCCCTGAGCTTTACAGCAACTCAAGAAGTTGATCTCGTGACCTTGAGCTGAGGCTGTACAGGACTCGTACTTAAAAACCCCGCCTAGTTTGCTCACTAGCCTGTCTGGCCGAGCGTCGATATCCACGGGGCAGCAGTTGTCTACTGGCTGCTGCATTGCGATGGCCCGGGCAGTCGGCGCATAGATGATGAAGGGCCAACTTGAATATCATTCAACAGCCCCGCTCCTCTCGTTCAATTCCAGGTACGGATATTTTTTCTCGCTCCCCCTAGTCCGAGTCCATCGTATTCCTATCTCGCCAAATGTACAAGGGTACAGTCGACAGGCACAGCTGCTCAGATGGATCCCAGGTTGGGGGATCCGTTTCAACCAAGGTCGAGGATCCTTCAGTCCTCGCCAGGAGCTCTCAAATGCACGACCGTTCGCCCCTTTGTGATTGCCCTCGTGATTTTTCGGGCCCTCCTGGGCTGCCGACGGAAGGATTATTGCCATATTCTACATAGTTCCACGACAAGCTTCCTACTTGATCTCCAAAATTGGCAATGACCTGGGGGAATAGATCTCTCGCACAAGAGGTGTACAGCACGTGAGTTCTTAATGATTTTGCACATAACGGGGAATGGACATGCCCCATGATGTAGACATTGTTCCCTTCTCTAGAAGGATACATTGTTCCGAACACAGCCCCCGAGCTCGGTCACACCGACCCGGCTGTCGGATGTTAATAAGTTCCCACCAGGTGATGCAATGCTTTAACAATTATACAGTCTACGGCATACCGACACTTCGCAACTCGTGGCGCAGTCCAGGCTCGGGCTCACAAGTCAACGTTCTCGATGGCCGAGATCTAGATTACCAACGCTTCATGAAATAATTTGCAGGATTCGGAGAATCCCAGCGCAGAAAATCGCCAGTATGTGGTACGGTCTGTCTTCATTTCGCCCCCTGCTTTATAAATTGAAAAACAAACCCCACCGAACAGCAAAATGAGCGGACAACACGCGGATCTGCATAGCAACTAGTGAAAGACTCCCATAATTGTTGCTCCATTTTCCTCATGTTATTGTCATCCACTGTGGCGTTCACCTTGTGCTGACAGGCTCAAACTCCGTGCTGTACTAGCAGAACGCCCAGCCTATGCATGTATGTGTTGTCAGGCCATGAGGTCGAGGTACGCCTCACATCTCTATGGAGATACTTCCTGTTAAACTATATCTCCATCTTCCTCTTTTACTTCCAAACATTCGTTTATGATCAACTTCGAGGTAAATGAACGCCGCGGTACTCTAGTCTCCATCGGCAGGCGCGATGGAGATAAGGACACGTGCGCATGGTCTGCCTGATCCAGCCCTTTAGAGCCATCCATCAATGGCTTCTTTCCATTCATTCGTGTCCAGTTCCACACAGGTTAAAATTTCTCATCGAGGTGTTCTATTGGTACAAGTCCAATAAATTAGCATGGGTTCCTTACATTAAGACTCAATGGGTGAAGTATTTAAAGAACGCCCATTGCGCCTACGATAACGTTCCATGACAATGGTCTTGATCTATGACGACAACTTGAAATTCTGTCGAGTCTTCGATGAATGGTGCCATCATGTTTCTGAATAATGCTTGTTCCTCGAAACGTGAGTCATGGTACTGGTACCTCGATGTAAATTATTCGACGTTCGTACTTGGAAAACGTGGTGCTGTTGTGGTATGAGCCGAGCCAATGCGCTGTAATACAACATGGTCTCTTGGAAGGATACGAGCATCGCAGTTTTTTTTGTGGACCTTCTAGATGGTTAAGCTCGAACGGGCCCATCCGGGGAACATGAGGCTCAAGTTCGCACCGCTTTCACAGCCACTGCAGTATGTCGGAATCGGACAACGATTGGCAGTGTGTGCCAGTCGCCGGGTACAGTCATACTTTACCGATAGCAAAGACGTGACTGAGGCTAGCATCCGTATAGCTTTCGATCTCAACGCTATGTCTAGAGGCGCCTAGGGCATCACTAGTGGTGTTTTACAGGTATGAACTCGCATCCTCATCCTGTCATCCAGGCCCGACCCGAGTTCATGCCACGGTGCCGATCACCGGGTAGGTTGGAGCGGCCGATGCGATGTTCATCAAAAGCACTCCACCGTAATCGTGTCTTCATATATGGTCTCCGCGAGCTTTGGTCGAAAGTACTGGTGGGGCGATTAATCCCTCATACGTCATTTGGAGCACTTCATCTTGATCCTACCATGCTGTTCCTCAATCCGCGACTTTTCTAGAATAATGTTTCGGTCGGGAACATTCTCTGGAAGACAAGAATGTCTAAAGATGTTTTCCCCGTATGAACCAGGGGACCGCAGCTCAGAAAAAGAACCAGTTGAATGTGAAAATGGGTTTCTGGTCAGTGACGAGATCAGGACACTCGGATCTCTTTCTCGTTGGACAATGACCGTGGCCACCGAGAAGCCCGTGTACCTCGCATATTGGATCCACAGCACGGTCGGATCCGCGGAGTGTACGGGGAACTCGATCAAAGGTTCTACTAAACGGCCGCGTATTCACAGATGCACGTTGCTGTAATTTCTGGAACGACAATGAATCTGACAGGCGCTTCGGTACATCCCTAGCATCGCGACACCGAGTCGAAACAGTAGGTGAAGTCGTTTAAAACCATAAGCAGAACAATTGCGTTGGTATCAACCTTGGTCCACATACAGCAAGCCCGCTTCGGCCTACGAGTCATTCACTTAGGGTGATTGGATTCTCTATGTTCATATGTATAGTGACTGAGCTGAAGTTTTCACAAAGTAGCGGGATCACCGATGTGCCAACCAGCGTCCGTGGTTGCTCGGCCACACCATTAGGCCATGCTTTATCCCCATTCTTCCTCCATTTGTTCTAGAAACATACTACGAACCATTGAGTGCCACGTCGGTAAATCCGGGTACCATTCCGAGGCTTTACTTTCATGCTGCGCAGGAAGATTTCGGCCTGAGGCTCCGAGGAGCGCTGGCCACGTAACCACAGACCACCCAACTTGAAGTACAATGCATTCCATTTGGGTTTCTCGGAGCGATCGTGTTTCGAGCTCGCTCGACTCTTATCCTGGAAGAGCTCGAACCGTTTCCTGTGTGGGTCACATCAGTTAATGGGTGGGCCAATCTCTTGCGGTGTGACTGATCTTCCTTTGGTTTGATCAAACTATATGAAACGCTCATTCCCGCTCCAGCTGAAGAGAAAGAAGCTGTTCCATAGCATTATGATTGATATCATGAATCATGTTGATACGACAATAGGAGTGATAGTACCATGAAACACTGAACCGCAGCTGTACAGGTTCACATAGTATGTTTGCGGTGGGATTACCAAGAGCCTGCACGATTTTTGTTGTTCATAAAGTTGGAGTAAATCAATGGCAACTTCGATTATGTGTTGTCAGTACGACCATCAAACTCACATCATTGTACAAATGATTGTCCCGTCGATACAAATCCCCACAGGTCACATCCCGCAATTTGGCAAAGAGAAGTAACTTTAGGAAGGGATCGATTTTTGAAAGGACACAGAAAACCTCGGACCTGCGCCAAGTAGCCGGAAATACGCTGTAACCCCTTGCGTTAACTAGATACCACTCCAGTGACGACCAGTGCCACAACAGACTACCCCTGATAATTTGCATTCGCAGCTCGCGAGAGATTAAGTTTGGTTCAACATGTTTCAAGCTTGGGTTTGACAAGTGCTGAAAGGGTGAAATATGGTCTTCCCATACCAACACGGCATACAGGGTAGTACTTACTCGGGGCTACAGCAGAATCCTGAGTCGGTTATTAATAGCGAAGCTGTGCAAAACCAGCAGCTGTGCGAGATCGACACAGGGAACTTGTTATGAAACTCGTAATCGACAGTAGTATGTTGTGGACAGTCAAAGTGGATCGAGTACAGACAAACACAAGGCAAAGATGCTTATTCGTAAAGACTCATCCATATGAATTGTCTACTTTTTCTTATTCCCGTACTTGGTGCCGTCAGAAGGTCTTCAGGATGAGGTTTTAGTAACGCCGAGCACAATGAAAAAGCAACCACGAACTGGTAAACTCCACTCTTGTCTTCCCGGATGCCACTTTGTGAGAGAGCTGGCTTCCTGAATGTGATCAGGATGAATGAAACTGAACCTTCCAGTAGAATGGATTAACCCACTTTTTGGGATCGTGGAACTTTGTTGACTCTTCCTTTTGCTCTCCGCGTCTAATGAATCTTTTGCTTCTGTTAAGAGTTGCACATCACATCACTGCAACACTGTGAGGGAACGGACTGACTGTTCGCAAGGCTGGTCCTCCTGGTCAGACCCGGGGGAGAAATTACCATCCTCACTGAATGGTGAAGTGGAGTGCCCTTCTGAGCTTGCCATCAGAGCCGACTTATGTTGAACAGTTGATCACTTGTAAGCTCCAAGGACGCCTTTTATAAGTCTAGGATGCACCAGGATACGCCCCCCCCCATGACCCCATGATTGAGCGCCTACGTTGGCAGAGTTGAAATAGCCTGAACATGTGTCTCCTTAATGACGCTGAAGATAACGAAATGATAGCCGATAATGAACTTAACTCTGTCTCGATGTTTTAAACTCACACGTTGAACGTCCTGTGATTGGAGGAAAAGACGGAAGGGCGTCGCAGGGACATCCTGAGTATTGCAAGGGGAGGACACCCGTTCTATCGAGCACCATCAACCCGTCGTCTTTGCTGGAACATATCGCACCAGCGGTCCCTTGAGGCCAAATATGAGCTTTAATGTAATCTGGTTAGGCGCCAGCCTGAGCAGCGCCCCAAGGACAGCTGATGTGCTTCTGTTGCGATAACGGTCGTGGTAACTTCCCGGTGGCTGGCTTGACGCCTGGGTATAACCATGATGCGCTCAGTGGCTGCTAGTACATCACGCGTGCCGCCGTGGTATCAGCCTGAGGTCGCCAGTACTATGATGACGGGTGGTCCCTCACCTCGAGTCTAGGGGTGTCCGTGGTGCATATTTGAGGTTCAACATTCAGCGACCGACCGACTACGAAGCATGGGTTGGCGGCAAGTAGCGCAAGTCAATGCCTGTGTCCAGTACTGGCGGTAGGGGACGCACAGGGCAGTTATCATCAGCAGAGCTCTGTACTTCATTTAGCCCTATGGTCGCAAGCTTCCGTGGAGAGACAAGCAGGCGAACTGTTCTTCACACATGCTGTATACAAGCAGATCACTCACTCCTCGGTTGAACCGGGTTGCGCGTCTAGAGATCCGATCCGATCAAAGTGCGATGCTGCTGTGCCAAAGACACTGCACTGCCATGTTCAACTTCCGCATAAGACCTCCAAATATCGCACCTGAAGGGTACGTAGTTTTTTCTCTCATCGGGCTCATGGAAAGCGAAACCGGGACAGATTCGCTCTGCAAACTCATTCCCGTCATTTCGTCGAATACGTCCCGGTATATCTGCAACCCAACTTGGTAAACCACTTGGCCGATGCATGAAAGTGACAAATTCAGACCCTTTTTTCAGTGTCCAGCTCCGCTCCAGTGTCATCGAACGGGGGACAGCCTCTCGCAGCAGGTCAGTCTGACCACTTTGGAAAGTCATTACAGTATTTGACGCATCCGCCGTAGCGTTTCCCTGGGTTCAAAATGGCGCAGCTTCGTACATCCAGAAGGACAGCTATATCACGTACTCTCTGGTGAATTCGCTTTCACCGTCATTACCGAAGCGAACATAGAGGACCCATTGACACGAGGTCAAATTCTCGATGGCACGACCGTTGCAAATACACTGCTGTATTGCCACGCTATCAAAATCCCTCCCCGATGCGAACTCTTCTTGGAGTTGGGAGATGATCAACTGACTTGTAACTATTATTTTGTCGATCACGTCGGAAGAGAGTTGTTCTGGCTCGAGGATGTCTGTACCGAATCCCTCAATATCCGACGAGCGGCGTCCACTTCGCATCTAGGTGCGTGTCAACGGGTCGACGCGTTTTACCGTGTCTCACAATTGGATAGCAATGCAAATGAGGCGGTTGTATTGGATACACGTCGAATATTTCCCGATGCATCACGAGCACCACGAACAACAATTTTCTGAAATGGTGGACGAGCTTTACAATATCATCTCTCATGGTCAAGTTGGTAAGCTGTATTGTACCTAAACACTCTGGCCAAACCACTTAACCGTGGAAACAGACAAGTTAACGTCAAATACCTCCACTTTCCCCTATTCAGCAGACGCATGCAGGCAATTCCTGGAATTGCTGTCCAGGAAAGGAGGTGGGTCAGTTCCGTGCACCCTGAATTCGCCTAACGTCGTGGCACCTCACAGGACAGCGTGTCGATGGATATACACTTTGCTATGCTGGTAAGAGATAACAGTCGAACCTCTTTGTCGCTGATAATGTTGCATCAGCACGCCTCGCTGGTACCATATGTAGGTTTCCTGGCTCGTAAAGAGACCTGGCGCTAAACACTGATTTGCAGCGGAACAACGTTTTACGACCTTTTATGGGCAAAAGCCTGCACAACTAGATAGATTACAGGAGATGTTTTGTCCCAATGTCATTCAACACAGATGGTTGCCAAACGTGGCCAACTTGCTATTGTGGGGCATTCCCTTGCATTACACTAGCCTCCTGGACGATCTGTACGTCAACGAAGAAGTATATGCGGAGCAGTGGACACACTTCCTGTCAATCTGTCTCGCTGATTGGACTTCCAGTTTATCATGGGTACGCTGACTTTCTGAACCTGAGCTTGACACTTTTGACACTCGACATGCAGAGCCCTCCAGTACTCATGTGAGTTGAATGATAGCTATCCTGTCCTCAAGTCTCAAAGAAGAATTTCAGAGCCAGTCTTCTCCTACCGAATGTGCATGGCGGTACAATGTCCGAGTCAATCCCATCGGTACTCTTCTGCGCAATTAGCATCGCCTCCGCCTCCTGTCTCCACCTGAGACACCATCCACTTCAAGGATCCCGCGTTGGGGTTGGGGTTGGTTACTTTCCTAATTCTGGCTAGTGCCCGCCGCTGACGACTTGCCCTATTCAGGCTCGCTATCTGCATTTCGCCAAATCGAGCACCCTCGGGTTCCTACCATCAGCGGTCGCGTTCAGCCTCCCGCGGGCAAGTTACCTCTGGGGCGTAGGCTTCCTCACCGCCCAATTGTTGTTCGTCGCCTCCCAGAACATGAACAAATTCATCGCACTGCTCACTGGCTCTGTCATTGCTGGGATAATGCTGTTTGTGGTGTGCGTGATCCATCCGGAAGATGCGAACCCGGCGTCGCTCTTCCGGACGCTCACCTCGCTGGGTATCCCACGTGTATACGATGTAGAAGGCCCCCAAGACGAGATAATGGTCTGACATGATGTGCATCTCGTTTTTACTATGGGTGATGCTGAGCCTCAGTGGGAAAGGTGATTTACGGTCGTGAGCCTGCCGGCCTACCGGCCCTTCGACCGTCAAGTTGTGAGCAATCCGGTCAACTTGTCGCCGCCCACACCGCTTGACGTGGAGCCAGAGGTAAAGTACCGTGCTGATGGCTGGACACTGTTTCTTTGTATCGGACTCTTCAATGTATCGTTAGATGAAATCCTTGTGTCGTACTCGTACATATGATAGTACTCCCTCTATTAATTTGTTTCCGGTTTCTGCATGAAATTGTTGGTCTGAAAGAATCTTTGGTTGTCACCATCGTATCAATCAAGACATCTCCTTCAGAACGAGTTCGTCGAGTTCGTTCTTGGTCTAGCCCAAAGGGGTGCGCAAAAGAGCCTGAAAACACATTTTCACGTGTACTCGAACCGCACCACGAACATGGTCAAAGTGCGATTGAATTCCGAAAAATATTGAAAGGTATATATACGCAAGAAGGTCGAATGTAAGCTAAGGGTTCATAATCAAAAAAAAAAAAAGGCGGGGTAGCGGCGTGTACGCGCGTGTGAGTGCAAAAGATGGATGAATGTGGATGTATACAAAAAAAAGAGTTCGATCAGAAACCCCCAAGGCTGACCTCGCTTCGGTTGGAAGGCGTGCGTGAGGCTATCGGAGGTGGAGGGACGAGGTGATTCGTGCTCGCGATGCCTTCTTTTGCGCGGTATTCCCGGGCGTGCGCTTGGCGCACGTAGGCATAACGCTGGAAGTGATTGAGAGCCTGCAGGAATATCACGCCGACCTGCGACCAAGGATGTGACGTGAGTGACCGTGCGGTGTACGGAAAAGCAGCAGGTTACCGGGTGTACTCTCAGCTCGTTGAAAATGTCTACCGTTGCTTCGCGCACAGGCTCGTGTTGATGGAACAAGCAAAAGCTGAGAGGGAGTAGTCCACCGACATGAGGGGGCATGTATGCCAACAACTGTACGATATGACGAAGAATTATTTCCTTATGTAGTATCTGGCAGACGAAGGACGACGTACCTCGACCACCTGTTCATATGATCGGGCGTTCTCCGAGAGGGTGCGTACGATCAGCTCTGCCTCGGAATCCGAAAGATTTTTGGCAAGGCGAAGACGAGAAAGTTGATATATGAGATCGAACCCTTGGATCGCCTCCGCTGCGCGATGTTTTTGGACGTCCTGTCCGTCCATGAGCATTTGTCAAAACGAAGCATGCATCATACGTACGATCGCGCAATACTGATAAGTTTTTGTTCTTCGCCAGCCTTCGACACGACTGGCGTTGGTGGCCAATTCCCTGACCAACAAGGCTTCGTCCGGGAATACACAGCCGCTCCCCAGTGATCCTTCAGAATAAGGAACACTCGGGAACCCCAAGGCCGTAGAACCAGTGGCTACTTCCTCGTACCTCGATGCAATCCGCACGAATCGAGTCACGTACTCGGTGAACCGCAGCCTCACCAGCGTTTCACCAAAATGTGACGTAATGGCAGAAATAAGCTACAAGGAACAATCAATCAGCCTATGCGCACTCGTTTGTCAAGAGCACACATACGTCTTCAATGAACAGATTATCCAAGCTATCAGACCGTGCCGTAAATTCCGATTTTTGGTTGGATTGTGCTCCGTCGCGAGTAGCTATCCGTGTGATTTCCTCTTCGCTCGGCGTTGAGTTTTCAGTACGGATTATGCCTGTACGAGGGGCTGGGGGGATGATGGCTGGAGGCGTGGTGGCTACTGGAAAGGAAGTATGGATATCCTTGGAGACCACTACCCGACCAGCCCCAATGTCCATCAACAGGTCCCACGACCCCGACGTTTCAAAGATCGGATTCGTAACACCAGCAATGTATGCTGGTCTACGGAAACCATGAGTGGCCGTTGCAGCAAGGGTCGTTCGACTCACGTTGAAACCCAATCCTCACCGCCTGCCAACCCGGCATACGGAAATGCACGTTCGATGAAGCCTCTCAGGATCGCACCGCATCCTGAACCCAATGCACATGCTGACAAGACATAGTTGGCCACCTGACCTGCGGGTATGTTATGGCCTAAAAAGAGAATACGCTTTCCGGTGACGAGTGCATTAAACAGAATTATTATGGGATGAGTGAGATTTCCGTTTGTGTGTAAATGCGGATGGTGTGGTCCAGAGACGGTCACTATCGGTGCAGAGAATGTCTGTATTAACTGAATTAAGGAATACTGAGGGGCGTCAGTCTACCGCACGTAAAAGAACGAGAGTCATAAACTAACATCACCGACTTCCTCGGGAAACGTGGCGAGGGGTAGCTTGATGGGTAACTGGTGTCCTTTGTAAGCTATGGTCGTTGGGAAAAAATGGGTATCTTTGGTTAATCCGGAGCGTAAATGTGGGTCCGAGGCGGTGGGTATCGCGCCGTTGTATGCGTTTTGCTCTCGCGTGAGGCCGTGAGATGAAGAGGACGATGCGTCAGTCGACCTTCGTCCTCGGCTGGCTTGGGTGCCAGAGGTAACGCTCCCTGGTCCTCCTCCAATCGCGACGCCAACCTGATTGTCCAAGAGACCGCTCTCGTCACCAACCCAGACCGCACTTCCGCCGAGGGAGAAGGACGAATCTGAGGGAGAGGACGGGTTGGGTTGGGTCAGATGAGAACTGGCAACGCTACTCTCGGTCGTGGAACGTTCGCGTGTGCCTTCGCCGTGAGGGTGACGCCGAAGAAGTATACCGTCCTCGCTGGAATGCGAGCCAGTTGACGAGGTGGTCTTGTGCTGTGATTTTCCGAGGGAGCCGCCGAGGTTGGACGTGTTATCTGGGATCTTTGAAGAGGCAAACTTTTCGCTAAAGATGTCCTTGCGCTCGGATGCGCGCATGACGAGCTTCTCGGAGCGGGTTAGTTCGGGGGCACCGGTGACGTCCATGGAGTTGATGGCATCAAAAAGACGTGCGAGACAGTCCTGTGAAGGGTTGGCAAAGTAATCATCCAAGGCGAGCAGGAGGATGGGCTGTCGGGAACGTGAACAGACGAGATGGAAAGAATGCGGCGGATACTCGCCTTGAAGATCTGAATGAACGGATGGCGCGTGCAAATGGCCATCGCTTTGACGACGGCACCTCTGCGAACGCGGGCCGAATCAAGTCAGTTGTGGTTGTGATTGGTTCGGACGAGCACGCACCTCCGAGCGGTCTTGTCGTGTTTCGTTCGGACCAGGTTCAACACGTATATGAGTTCGGGACGACCGTCTGAGCCAGTTGAGAGGTCATCGAATGACTCGGAGGTCTCGAGCGCGAGGACAGGCGAGATGGCGTTGAACGGGGTCTGGTTGAGAAAGAATATGGTCCAGTCTTCGAGATGGCGTTCAGCCCCATCTGGGAGCATCAAGTTGGCCAGGAGTCTGTCATGGGGGCCGCATCAGTCGGTTGGGATTTGGAGGGCGAGGTGGACGGGCCTCACCCCTCGTCTGTCCCGAGCGGTTGGGGAAACTGGTAGGTGAGCTGAGCCCCACTATCAATGTCGAATTCGGCGAGCAAGACGAATGAACAGTGGGGTCCCTTTGCAAGGGACATTGTGCTGGTTGTGGACAGAGACGAGCTCAACGTCGAGTCAAGTCGAGTCGAATGTGGTACACTCTCAAGGAAATATCGATAACGTCCCAATCATTTACAATCCATGCGCGTTCTATCAAAACCCTGCAAACATCTCCACCGCCCTGCTCACCGCAGCCACCAGCTCCGACAGTCGTGCACGAAGTCGATCTTGTCGAGCACATCGTCAGCGGATACGACCCACACAATACACCGCAGAAACAGAAACAGAGCTACCAAACATCGTACGAGGGGGAGGAGATGACCTGCCTTGCTCCCGTTCCGTAGACAGCAGTTCTTGCACGCCTTTTCCCAGTCTTGCCTCGGCCGTCTGTGTTTCATGCACGAGGCGCCCGTTCGACCACACATATGTCCGGATGATGTTCCGCAACACGCGTCGTTTGAGTTCTGAAGTGCGGTTTCGGTCCTGCAGTCAACGAAACCAGCGTGTATGCGCGCATATACCTTGCCTGAACGCTTCGCTCTTGTTTGCCTCCTTGAGCGCACCCTGGTTGATTGATTCTGCAAACGTGTGGATGAGCTCCGTCGAGGATTGGGCAAGGATTTCCTCCAACGTCCGGTCCTGTGGTGAGGGTGGATCGGGACTCGGGGTGTCGACCGACGTGTTGTCGTGGTTATCGTCCATGTCGAGCAGACGCAGAAGACGGGTCGGTCATGATCACGTCGATCACATGACCAGAGTCCCAGATGAGTATTTACAAAAAAAACACCAACTCTACTATAATTCTATCTACCTCACCGTGGAGCAGGCAGTCCGCTCGCAGTCATCCCAATCTCCGTCAGCTCGGTAAGCGGTTCCAGCTTGCCCTTGAATTCAGGTAGGAATGAAGCATCCGTGTACGGGCAGTGCACCGATGAAGACCCCTTGTAAATCGGCGTATACGTGGCTGCACAGACATCAAATTCGGTAAACTCGTCATAGGATATCTCCACTGCATTCCGGGGGTTTCGATCGCCCGCTGCAATCCGTTGGCGCGCCTATCGACGTATCGCGTATGAGCATAGCACCACCTTGTAACACAACACACACCTGCGCAACAATTTTGGGGTCGGGATTGAGATCCAATAAACGTCTCGCAAATTTAGCTGCAGTAGCGTGATTGTTGGCCTTGGCGAACGCTCCGATCGCGCTTCGTAGAGCTATTTGCATGTGCAGCGGTTGAAGTCGACAGTGCGTAAAGTATGCCGCAAGCTCCAGCTGTCGACGAACATTGTCCGGTTCGTCCTGAGCAATGCGTCGTCGCTCCAATTCAATCGAGACCCCGAGAAGGTATTCGCGTGCAGTAACAACGGTGTCGCGCCACTGCATTTCATACCCAGTCAGCATCATCAAAACGATGCAGGCAACGTGAACCGACCAACCTCCTTGGCTTCCTCATCCGAGGACACCACCACTAACAGTAATGACTGTAGTACGGATCGGAATGCAGCCTGAGCTTCAGGGAGCCTGTTACCCGAAACAGAACGAAAACCTTCCGAAAGATCCGTTCGAACAGACGGCAGCGACCGTACCACTACTGGTAACACCCGTCCAGGCGAGGTTTCTGATGGATTGCGTCTGATGTGGACTTGGAGAGGCGGTAACGATGCCAGCGGAGAGACGTAAGCGTGTGATGAACGGTAGACATGGAGAAACAGTTGCTTCAGGGGTGCAAAGTTGACGACCCCAAATTGCCGATTCAGTAACTGGACATCATTCAGCACAACACGAAATCTCCGCACTCGTCCAGGCAACTCACCTGCATGGCAGAGTCGAAGGACCCCGCGGCAACGTGATCTGCAGCGAACGGCGAGTTGCGTACCCAAAGCTCGTTCTCACTCACACCAGGCGTTGCACCTGCCCCTTCATCTTCGTCCTCACCGACGGCGTCCTCAAACTCCTCTTCCGTATGAGTCTCGCCGTCAGCACCTGCGGCATCGAGATCCCACCCCGCCTCATCAGCATCAACTTCAGGAACTTCCTCTTCTTTCGCCCAATCATCCAGCGCAATGGAAGCAGCGGCAGCCGAAGTATCAATACCATTGACGTAAGGAATGTCAGCCTCGCCCTCCATGTTGCCATTCGCAAGTACGCGGTCCCAAAAGCTCTCGCCCATCGAAATCGACGGCCAGTTCAGGTTCGCCGTCGAAGTGACAATGGGTGGTGGTTTGAGAGTCGACTGACCAAATGAGGGAACGTCGTCGACATCCGCTTCACTCAAACCAGCAGCTTCGAGGATTTCGGCTGCCTCTTCTTCCAAGCCGTTCGTTTTTGCTGTCAGGTAAGCAAGCGGGTCTACAATCCAAGTCAGCCAAATAGCCGAACACAATCAAGACAACCGCGTACGAAGGCCCACGTCGCGTAGGACGGCGATCCTTCCCTGCACGTCACCAGCATACAAGGCATTATGGAAACGTGACATTGGATCTCCCCTCGCACCCGCAATTTTCTGCATCTTGGATAACTTGTCTGTGCTCCCAGTAGCGAGATATAGGAACGACAACCGTTCAAAGCTCTTGGTTTGCTGGTAAGCTTTTTCGACAATCTGTAACATGGCGATTGGTCAATTCCATCACAAGATGTAGACAGTATGCTTTCAAATACTTTGTGGTTTCCTTGCTTGAGCGCTTGCTGTGCCAAACGCTCCCAACACTCTGGTCGATCGATTGCTCTTGCAGTCTCCAATGCTACATCTAAGTTTCCACATTCAATAGCAAGGTCAAACCTCGTATTCTTGTCCTGGACGAAATGCAATGCAATCTATACATCACCAAGCGTCAAACAATCGTCCCAAACAAGTGAGACTATGTTTACCTCAGGGAATCCCTTTTGCTGCAGATACGCGATAATGCTTTGCCCAATGAGTGTCGACGTCCGTATGATGTGTAGCATCTCTTCGTAGTTGTTCCGGAGCAAAGCAAGCTTGAATCGGTACTCTGTAGGGTCAAACGTGATTGTTCGGGGTCGTGCGGAACGATCCAAGCAGTGCGCGGTTTTGCCCTTGATGCGTGTAAGATAGACGGGGTTGTCGAGTGTGCATATCACTCCATTATCGCTTCAAGAAAAAGTCAATGTCGATGTTGCTGGTTGCAGTGTGACGACGCCAGACATACCCTTGAGGAAGGCAATATTTTATGTGATTGAGAGTCGAATAAATGAAGACACCCGCGTCATCCCAGGCTCCAGACTTAATACGAATGGTTTCATGTACCAAGCTGCTTTGCGAGAAAGTTTTATTGGCAACGGTAATCGCTGGCGGAACAAGGTTATTGCGGCCCAGCTAAGACCTCGGTTCAGCACTCACTATGCTTGCTCATCAGGGCTACAAGTTGCCCGTCCGAGCTCCAGGCGACATACTTGACAGGTGGACTGTTCAGCTCAGCAATGATTTTCTGCTGCTGGATGTCGTAAAGAGCGACCGACGACGTCGAGCTCAGGATAAGGCATGCGGTCCCACCATAGAATATCTCGTTTGTCTGAACCGGCGCCTTAATTCCTTTTACTACGGAGTTTGACAGGTCGCGAACTTCGATAAGCTGATAGTACGGTGAGCATCCATACAATGGACGATCATAATTCGGCTTACCTGCGTAGTCTTGTTCAAGGTGGCGAACCTATTCCTGGCCACGAAAATCGCACTATGGGCCGAACCACGCTTACCATCGGCAGATGAGTCTTTTACCTCTCCATTCGTTTGTGTGGGCAAGGAAGATAGTTCGAAGATGCCATTGTCAGAAGAGATGGTTGCGATGACGGCGCGTTCAGCCGGATTGTAACTCAGCGTTCGGGGAGGCACATAAGGACTGCCAAATTTGCGGACGCTAAGAAGGCCAATATCCGAGCCAGAATTGAAGTCGTATGCCCGAACGTATTTATCCCGAATGTAATACAATGAATCGGCATGTACCGAAAACGCAGGTCGTTCACGTTCAAGCTTGAACACAATGAGTCCATTGTCGTGGCCTACACGAGCAACACATTAGCAAAGGATGTCTGGAGGTGAACTCCGATCATACCAGCAGCAAACAAGTTCAAGTTGGGATGCGCGGCAAGGACCCAGAAGCGGTCATGTTCGCGCCTGAAGGTCTGAATTGCGGTGCGTTTTGCAAGGTCCCAGACGCGCACTGTCTTGTCTTCACCACACGAAATGATGAGTTCATGCTTGGGATGGAAGAGCGCATTGGAAACGTTGTTGAAATGCCCCCTACAAGAGTCGACCTCCCAAGCCTTTGTTTCGCTCATCCTCCAAATCTTGATCGTGCGATCATCAGCAGAGGAGACAATCAAAAGGAGTGTGGGATGGAATGAAGCAAAGTTGACACCTCGGTCATGGCCCTCGAGGACATACTTGACGGTGGAGAACGTGTCGAACGTTTCGAAATTATTCGGACCAGTACTGGGAGTGCTCTTTCGTAAACCAGAAATGTCCCACACGCGTACGGTCTGGTCCATGGACGTTGAAACGATGAGATCGTCCTTTGGGTGGAACTGGGCGGACATGACATAATGCGAGTGGCCGGTAAGAACGGCGATACAGTTGCGCGAGGTACTGTTCCATATGCGTATTGTCTGGTCGTCAGATGCTGAAAGCTGAGACGAGATGAACGAAAGGACATGAGCGAAGAAGGCATTCAGCACTCACGATCCAAGGCATTTCGTGATGAAACTGTACGGTCCGAACGTAGTCGAGGTGCCCATGCAAAGTGAAGAGGCAGCGGCGGTGCTGAGGACGCAGGTCTGTAGAGGATGAGAACCGTATGCGAAGCCGGTGTTGGTACTAACCCCAGACTTTGATCTTGTAATCGTCGCCGCCAGTGACGAGGAGGGCTCTGCTGGGATGGATGGCGACACCTCGAACAGGACCTTTTATTGAAGAGGGTCAGCGAAAGTAGTTTTCGGCGTCGAAAAGAGGGAGGGTACCTTCGTGCTCTTCGAATCTGTCTACTAGGACGCCCATGCGGTAGTTCCATAACTGCACGCTACCGTTGTGCAGGGCGGCGGCAAGGAGGGGCTGAGTTGGATGGAATGCGAGTCCTTGATGGGGGAGTAGACTCAGTTGCAGCGGAAAAGCTAGACGGGTCGAGTGAGACACGTACCTTTGACGCGATTACTCTTGGACTCGAATTTTGTGAGCATGACCGACATTGTAGGCGAGAAAAAGGGTAAAAATTGTGATCAATGCTGAGCTGAAGTTGTCCTGAATAATGACCACGGCCAGACTGTGAGCTCGCGGTGGTCGTCGAGGTCGTTGCTGTCGGTGATGGGCACGACGTGGCTCAAGGCGGAGTTGGAAAAGTCTAGCTATTACTATGATCTAGTAAGTAAGTTAACTAAGATTATGGGCGTGCTGGGCATCACGCCGTTCCTGCAAAAAACATGGTGAGCTCGTCCTCGTTGATGTCGTTCGTCGCAGCCAACTAGTAGACAAGCCCGCAGGTGTTCAAGACGCTCCCAGACCGTCTCAAATCTCTGCGCGGTAAGACAGTCGTCATGTGAGTGCCCTCCTAGACGTCATATCGCAACTGACACAAGTACGCTGGCAGCGACGGAACCCTGGTCACTCAGCGCCTTCACTTTGCGCAGATGCCACACCCTCACAGGCATATCATTGGTTGGCATCGTATACTCACAGAACTGAGAGACGCTGACGTGCATGCCATTTGCGTATTCGATGGGAACCAACGCAGCGCAGCCAAAGCCCGCGAGGTCAACGCGTTTCTTCCTTCCTCCACCATTCCCCGTACTCATTTGATTTAACGACAGGTGGAACGACGCAGGGAATCGCGAAAGATAGATGCCGCTCGCGGGTCCATTGAAACGAATAGACTTCATAGACTTCAGAAGCTGATGCGCCTTCTTCCCTATTACCGCTCGTTGCCCAACACAGATCGCCAACGCGTCAGCGACGCGCTTAGCACTATAAGATCAGCTCACAGATCCTCTGATGTGCATGTGTCAGGGCCTACCCTTGTTGCCCCAACGCCTTCTTCTGCCCGCGTCCCATCCCACCCTGCATCACAATCCCCTTATTTTTTCCTACACTGTGGTATAGGCCTACCCGAGTTGCGAGAATGCTTGGCTTCTGTCACTGTATCACCCCTTCCATCTAAATCCGAACCTCACTATGTGCTACCATCAGTACATCTAGATGATGTCACCCTCACAGACGATCGAGACGGCTCTTGCGACATCCCTGATGACTCCCATGATGATATTTGTTCATCCCTTCCATTTGTCTACTGGAACCCCGCGGTGCAACCTGCAACTCCTTACCCGCTACCGGATTCTTTCCAGTCATTTCAATCGGAAATATCCACACTATACTCCGAATACAACCAATGCATCAATCAGCTCACATCCATGCCTTCATCTTTCGAAGGGCCAGAGATCCCAGAGCGAGAACACGACCATGTCTTACCACAAGACAAACCTGACTCCCTCGATGCAAGGATCGAATACGCAATGTCCAAGCAACAGCTCCAGATGACCCTCGACGAAGGCCACATTTGGAACCTATTCTCAGAATCGTCGTCCGACACACCCCCACTCGAAACCGAGTCCGCCCTAATCACGCTCGCCGAGCGAAGCACCCTCATCTCCCGCTCGTATCAACGTCGCAGCAACTCCCCATCGTCACAGACCTACGAAGAGTGCAAGGAGCTCCTACGAGCCATGGGCGTCCCCTGCCTCGAGTCCTCGGGGCCGTTCGAAGCAGAAGCGCTCGCCTGTGCCCTCGTCACCCACGGTCACGCCGATTACGTCGTGAGCGAGGACACGGACGTGCTCGTATACGAAGCCCCCATGTTGCGCGGCATCACCGCCCGCGAATCCCCCATCGTCGTCGTCCGTGGCGAGGCCATCCGCGAGACCCTCGCGCTCGACCGCGCGAGCTACATCGACTTTGCGCTCCTGCTCGGCACCGACTTTTCGCAACGCATCAAGCATGTGGGGCCGAATCGGGCACTCAAGTTTATCAGGGAACATGGCTCCATCGAGCGCGTCGTCGAACTGGAAAGCAAGTATCCGCCGCGCGTACCCGTCGCGGATTATCTGGCCCAGGTTGGCGTTGCACGGCTCGTGTTTCAAAATTTGCCGCCTCTTCCTGATGTCGGGCTCCTCCATCAGACAGAAGGTAGTCCGGATGCCGTGTCGGAGATCATACAAAGATTTAAGTTGCACCGGATGTTGCCTGGTGCATGGGATACGGAATCTGCTTTGGCAGGGAACTACTTTGGTGATGACCCATCCGTGTGGTGATTGACGAGGGACATCTACTCTTCAGTCTTGTATCCTGGCCCGCAAGGAGACCCTCGTCATCAAACGTATGCTGGCCATTGCAACGACAATTAAGCCTGTAAAGCTTGACATAAATAATATCTATGCATAAATACTGTACCGTATGAGTACATGGATAACAACAAGAATTTCAACAGCGGATATCATAAAATCAAAGTGTCAAACATGGTGTCTTAATCAACCATGCCATTAAGTGACTCAAAAAAGTTGCCACCAGAAACGACCTGTCAAGACGTCCAATGTCTCGCCATGCACATCGGGATCGCCTTCACACCTCGTTCCTCAAGATCAGACTGAAACAAGGCTCACAATATGGCTTCTCGTCCCGCAAGAAAAAGGATGGGTCCTCGAACGGTTTCTTGCACCCCTACGATACCCACATCAGTTCACGATAAATGCACAACGATGCACGAAATCTGAGCTCACCTCGCAAACAAAGCACCCCCAACACCACTTGCCTCCCAAAGCTTCCACGGCTCTGACACCGTCCCTGATGCTCTTTTTGCACGCTTTACATTTTGGCATCCGAAGCCGCACGTGGCAGGCCTCGCAATAAGGGTGCCCCTTGTACACCGTGAAGCCAACATCATCGTCGACAAAGTCGCCGTCGCCAGAAAAGTTCAGTTCGCCCGAACGCGCGACGGAAGACGGAAGGGGTCCACTTGGCGCAAGGAACGGGTCCCCGCATTCAGCACAGAAAAAGTGCTGCTCGTGGTAGGTCCGTATGCCCAGCGCAGGGTCATCAAGTGTGATGAACCGTTCGTCGATGATAGCTGTCTTGCAGTGGAAACAACGAGGAGCAAAGGCCTGTTTCAAGGACATGCATCAGTCGCCACCGCAGGACACAGACTCAGACATGATACGGACCTCGTGATAGTCCAAGTGGCAGTACGGCTTACCATCACGTTCATAGCTACTTACGTGCTCCAAGAGTTCGTTGCAGACAGTACATTTGAAGCAGTGAGGATGCCACCGTTGGCCCATGGCACTCACAATGCGACCAACGATGGGACCGTTGCATCCCCCACACGAGAGGCCATTGGGACGCATAGAGCTCGAGTGCGAAGGCGGGGGAGGGAGTCCACGTTTAGAAGGGGGTCCTCGGGCGAGCATAGATTGCGAAGGAGATAGCTCTTGGACTTGGGTATGTCGTGATCCAAAATTCCCAGATGGCGGTCCTGGTCTCTGCGACTGAGCCGAATTTGAGATGGAGACTTTTGGAGGAGAGAAGGCCACGGAAGAAGAATCAGCACTAGACACTGCAATTACAGGTCCTCCGTCTCCCGAGACCGTGATACGGGGTGCATCTGAAATCGAAATAGCAGGGGTAATAGCTGGTGCAGAAAAACTGGACACGTCGTCATCGACAATATCATCATGGTGTCCATCAGGAAGTGATATCCTTGGCACCACTGTTTGCTGGGGTTGAGTCATGGACTGGATCGGATGCTGAGTCGGTGGTTGGGCTCTTCTTTCTGGAAATTGTGACCCTGCAACGAATCCTGCGTATGAATCGCTCGTGCCGTTCCCACCTGCGTTACCGATGCGTGATCTGGCGAGTCCGGGAGTCCATTGCCTTCTCGGCGGCGTATCATTTATAATTTCGATTGCCACAGCGGAAGCAAAGCCCGGACGGGCAGGCGAAGGCGATCGGCGCAGTGAGGGCGGTGGCGCATCATCTAAATCAATGTCAGAGTCCCTCGCACGCCGTTTCTCAAGCTGGCGGTCGCTCAGCCGCGAGGTCTGCCGCGACTGAGGGTGGGGCGGAGGTGACTGCTGCGCAAAGGAATTCCGATCAACCGCGGCACTGATATTCGGAGATGATGGAAAGGGGCGGGCTGGGTGTATTGGGCTCGTTGGCAACGATGGAGATATCCCGTTTGGCTTGAATGACTGGCTCTGCACTACTGGTCACAAACGCACCCATGAGATGTCGTGAATACTACGTTGGGCAACGCAAACTCACTCGGGACGTCCGTACCAAAAGATCGAGTAGTTCCTGGTTTGCGTGGAAGAGGGGGAACGTTCGCGGGCCACCCTTGATGTTGTCGCACAGGGCTGGTAGGACCAGGGCCGGCTTGGGCGGGACTCTGAGCCCGAGGAGGACCTGGCGCTTGCTGCTGAGTTTGCCTTTGCCTTTCTCGCTCACGTTCTTCCGCTAAACCCATGGTGGCGAGACGTAGGGTGAGGGACCGAGGCTCAACTGTTGGGCTACTGACAGGACTGCGATCAGAGAAAGGACTGGATGCTGGAGGCGACATGGGCGCTTGTGTGTTCTGTGTGGTGTCTGGGGGTTGTGAATGACCTTGTGGAGTACTAAAGCTCGAGGGAGGTGGCGGAGGGAGTGGTGAAGAGCGCACGGTGTGCGGCCGGGTAACCTGTTCATGGTGGGTATCAGAGACATCCGTATTGACGGTTTGGATGTCATCACGATTCGCTATAGCAATCCTGGAACGAGCGGGTAAATCTCTTATCCCAAACTTGGGACTCAAGTTCTTTGCAAACACAATTTGTTCCTCCTCTTCCTCGGCCTGCATAGGATCAGCAAATGTCATTGGCTCATAGGAACCATCTTCCGAAACTGAGGAGTTGTCAGATGGTGAGGAGGGTTCGCGTCCATCCTCCGAGGAAGTGGAGAGACATTGGTGGAGGGTTGGCACGCGAGGTGGTTCTGTGGGTGAATAAGGAAGAGGACGACGAGAGGGGGAGAGTTGATGGCGCTGCGCTGGCTGTGCGCGTTCTGGGCTGCCAGCACGTGGAACGTCGGGACCCGGTCGGGAGGCGGGAGTGGGATGGAAAACGGGGCCCGAGACGGTACTTCTGCGCTCGATTACGTTCGCTCCGACCGTTGCGGGAAAAGTAGCAGGAAAATTGCGAGTTCGAAGCGGGACAGATTTGGATGGCTGTGTCTCGTGCGCGTCCGAGTGCGATGAGCGGGGCCACGTTGGGGGCGGGGTGGAAAAGGGGGCCGCTGTTGGATGGGAAGGACGTTGGTTTACGTCAGGAAGTGGTGCAGTGCGGCGAGAGAAGGAGCTTGGAATGCAAAGATCGCGATCCAGGTTAGCATTGACGGCACCGATGGTGGACTTGACTGGGCTGGGAGGTCGTGTCAGATCGACGCTGGTGTGCTTGGCACCGAGTCTGGCGGGCGCGATGGTTGGGGTCGGAAGAGGCCGTCGTTGGGGCGGGGATTGCGCGAGTGCAGCAGAGGGCGCGAGGATGGCGGGACGAGAAGGAGCGGGAGCTTGCACGACAAGCGGGGCCTGGCGGGGGGGCAGCGGCATCGACTCTGGGCGGTTCCGTGGAGTGGGGAGTGGTCTGCGAGACGGACAGGCCATGTGGATGATAGGCCCAGTTGGAGCGTATGGCTGAGTCGGGGGCGACGACATCGACGGTTGGGTCGTGTATTGGAACCCGATCGACTGGTCGCGTCCATAAAAGCGCCTTCCATCGTGCTCGACGTGGCCGACGCTGTGTAGCGCTGGTCGGGCAGCGAATGCGCCGCGCCGGTCGTCGTACGCCATCGTGCTCAAAGCCTCACACTGAAGGTGTCCCGACTCATCTAAGCTGTCACGTGATATTGTTACATTCATAAACATGTACAAATAACCCCTATCATTTATCGTCTCCGTCCCCAATACGTCCCGTGCGGAAATGCATACTCGGCGATGCTCGTTGCATGCATCTCCGTACTACTCCCATGTAAGAAACACACCCCATCTCCGCCGTGGAACCACGACTCACCTGTACCCTTCTTTATCGTTCTCAGGAACGACGTACCGCCCTTCCCCATTAATCGAGCACGGGTACACAAAATGTTCGTGCAAATGGTTCGCATATTCAATCACGTTCCGTTCCATCGATCCAGAGATCGCAATGTAGTCGATCAGGCTGTAGAACACCGATTATGACCTGACCTGCTCCCCAATCTTACTACCCACCTCAGGTGATTAACGTGTTCGCAGAGCCCGACGCCTCCTGCGTGCGGGCACACCAACACGCCGAATCTACACACCCAGACGCATCAGAACACGTCCGGGCATCAAAGAAACTGTCCCACTCACTTGGCCGCCATCAGAAGCACACCCAACACCTCGCTGACCCCACCCAACCTGCACGCATCAATCTGCGCGACATCCACCGCCTCCGCCTGAAATAGCTGTTTAAATGTCATCCTGTTGTGCGCGTGTTCCCCCGTTGCAACACCGATCCCGTACGGAGCAAGTGCCTTTCTGATGGCCGCGTGCCCCAGAATATCATCCGGCGCCGTCGGCTCTTCAATGAACCTATTTATAACGTCATTGTATGGTTATCAATCGAATGTGATGAGTAACATACCATGGACGGATCTCTTCGAGCGCCTTGACATATTTGATAGCCTCATCGACATCCCAGACTTGGTTTGCATCGATCATCAACACTGCTCCAGTCGGGCCTGCATTCCTCCCCTTCAACTCGGGACTGTTTGCATCCCGAAGGGGCTTGTCTGATTGATAATTCGTAACAAGTACAGTGCCCCACCTCAAAATCACATCACGTACCAGCAGGATAATTCTTGGGGTCATCAATAATGCGCCTGATCATGCTTCCCCGCCGTAAATCATCCTCAAGCGAGGCACCAACTTTCATCTTGAAGTGGGTCCACCCAGCCTGGACTGCTTCTTTCGTGAGACGTGCAACTTTCTCGTCAGAATAGCCTTATCAATCGCGCGCAGCAGATAACGGACAGCAGCCATCAGCCAAGGTCACGCGATTATCAATCCTACCCTTACCAAGCCATCCTGCAGACGTAATGTAGGCAGGGTATCTGGAACGCATATCATCGTCAAAGAACCATCGGCAGAATGGAACTTGCACATACCCGACTTCTTTTACATATGCCTCCCTTTCCCGTTTTCCTCCTTCCTTTGCTTTCAACATCGCCAATGCTTCCTCGCGCGTGAGCGCGTCAGTGATGTACCGAAACGCCGTCGCGTTCACAAGTTCTTCCTATTCATAGTCCCCGTCCACGAGGTGGGTAAGGTATAACCCCCAACAAGGAAATGTACATTCAATATCCAATTTGCGTGAGAAGGACGAGACGAACACACCGGTGTCATGTCCACAATGAGCTTCCAGAGCGGCTTCTTTCGCGACTTTGCAAACATATCCCATACCGCATTATCGACGGCTGCAAGCGCAAGATGAATGATGCCCTTCTCCGGACCGATCCTGACAAACGCCGACGACAGAACATGTGTCAAGGTTATATTCGTTCAATTGAGTTGCCGGTGGCCACTGGCAGACGCCAACGAATTGAGCCCACTCACCAGCGTAACTGAGGGTCGCCAGACAGCCAGTCCCATGCTTGGCCCATGTTGGCAAACAAGTCCTCGGGATTGCGACCTATCAGGCGTTCGGCAAGCACCTGGATAGCGTGACAGACCTATTCGCGCGTAGGCATCTGAGTTCGTTCCGTCATACAGAACAAGGACGAAATATGGAGACACAAGCACTGGCAACTCGATCCGAGTCTGCAGGTTTGGCACAATACGCCATCACCCCTTGCCCATCAACACACCAGTTTGTCAACCGACAGCATGACGTATCATTTCGCAATGACGAGCATCTCGATGACTCACGATCTCCGTTCCACGACCGATGGTGAATGTCATTCCGTGTCCCACCAGGTCGTAATCCGTGTAGAGGGTGACATACGCTGCAGAGTAATCGCAGTCCGTGTTCCTTTTTACAAAGTGCCGCGATCGGTCGTTTGATGGCCCCATATCCAGTCAGCTGGGGGCTATCACTGCATCAAGAATCGTATGGCACTCACATTGCATCGCTTCCGTCGCCCGTGAGCGAGGTCGGGAAGCGAACGTCTATAGAACGGCAAGGGTCGTCAATCAAATGAGGACTCTGACACACGGGTCTCCCATACCGTGCGTTTCAAAGCGAGTGAATTTGCCGGGCATCGGGAGGCACTCTCAAGATCCAAGACTAGACCGAAGAATGCGGATGATGCGTCTTGGACCTGGTTGGGAGGAAACAGGTTCTAATAAGTAAAGACCGCCGGCCCTGTCTGGGAAACACCAAGATCATCTGACAGGAGGGGGTGGGAGTGCCTCGGACGAGCCTCGCACTGGCAACGGTGCCTAATCTTTTAAGACAACGACCCACGACAGGTACTAGTATACGACATAGCCTGGAACTGTCGACGATCATGATCGAAGTCTCGATCGTCGAGTATGTAAAGTGGGCCCCTCGGCCGCAGTTACCAGCAATCTCGGTAGAGCGACACACGACGCCGTAGCGAGCGGGGATCGCGTCCACCAATAAACTCCTCCGACTAGTCCGAAAGTCCACTCGGGTTGTCCGCACAAGCCTCCAGGATCGCTATACACTCCATGCTGATGGTGTCTCGCGACATACATACATGCGAAGGACACTGGCATGTCTCCACCGCAGCGATCGATCGGCCACCCTTTGACTAGGGCAGAGTGCTACCACCTTGGACGACAATCCACAGTCGTAGGACAAATACAGTGGACGTGATAGGATCATGAAACAAAGAACAGAACAGACATACAAGCAAACCGAGCAAGGTGTGAGTAGAGTACGAGTAAACGGGTGCCTTTTCGTGGATCACCAGTCGAGCGTCAGAGAGAAGAGAAACAGACATCAAACCGTCCAAGAGAAATCGACAAGTATCACCACACGAAATCCCGTCATGCCGTCTTTGTTTCGTTGATCCACTTTTCCCTGCCAGAGACAGACCCACATGATAGATACGCCGGTCAGCAACCCTTGCCCGCAAACCCAACCACGCCTTCTCGCGTGCGCTTAGTTCACGTCGTCCAACTTTTCCTTGTCACCGGTCGCTGCCGCCTGCTCGGCCTCCACATCAAAGGTCTCCACGAGGTCGGGAACGTCGTCGTCATCGTTTTCCACAGCACCGGCTGTTGGCCTCTGTTGGCCTTGTTGGATTGCTTGGTAAGATTCTGCAAGCTTGCGCAGTGACGCGAGAGAATCAGGGCCAAGCTGGTTGAGGATTCCAGGAACGAGCTCTGTGAGTTCCTTGACGTGTCCTGCACCATAAATCGCAAAAGTGTTGGCAGACACCGCGGCATGAACTGTTCAGAAATAGCAGTATGAGATTAATACCTCAGATCACTTTCATATCCGACGGAACACATCGTGGTGAAGGAAAACGCGGCTACGAATTTGAGATAGGATCAAGGGGAAGGACGTGCCTTTTGGAGTGGTAAAATGTAGTACATTTCCATCTTCTCTAAACATGTTTACTTCCTCCACTCCAGTGATAGGTTGTACGTTGAGTTTCTTGAGTGCGGCCTGTAGTTTTTTGTCGTCTTGCGCGGCCGAGGGTTTAGTTTTTCGGACGACCTTCCGACGCATGGTACCCTTTCCACCTGGAACAAGTTAGAAGCGATAATGTGGGGGGAAGATGGAGAGACAGATGCAATGGTCACACCGCGGGCATGGTTGGACAAAAATTACTCACCAAGCCTGTTGGCCGCAGCCTGGGCCTGCAGTTTGGCCAATTTTACTGGATCCATGTGGAGCGGTGGATGGGATGAAGCCTTGTGGAGGATGAAAAGACACAAACAAGGTTTACACACAAATATGTGTACACAAGCGACCCAACCATCGAGTAGAGTCGAGTCGAGAGATAAGATAATCTCTCCCATCCTCCTCCACCATGTCCCCAATCCAATTCCACATACGCCCCGCTACCATCAACGACGTCGTGTGTAGCATACCCAGATCAATGCCACACAGGTCACTGACAAGATCACCAGGACCCGCTCTTGCAGCTTGTCCGCGATCTCGTATGGGGCCCATCATCTCTGCCAACGCGCTACCAGTATTAACACTTGCACAGGCCATATATGAGAAGGAGCCAGAGTCCGCAAAGGCCACACCCGAGTTGGTATGCACGCCTGTCTTCCACTGACGGCATTCACCCACCCACCCACCGCAGTTCAGAGAAAACATTTTTGAAAAGGGCTACGCACATGCCCTCCTCGCGTTCCAAGGCACTTCCGAGGACCCCGGCGTACCCTTGGGCATGGCCCTTTACTTTTTCAACTTTTCCACGTGGACAGGAAAACCAGGAGTGTTTGTACGTCTGCGCGCAGTCACCGTTTCCACGCTTGACCGTCAGACAGCTCGAGGACTTGTTCGTGAAACCAGAGGCCAGGAACCGGGGAATTGGCAAAGCATTGTTCGCCGAGCTTGCAAAGGTGGCACTGGAAAGGGTATGCATATAGCTTGCTCATCACCCCTCTCGGTAGACCGACCACGTTTATCTCCCCTGACAGAACTGCGGACGTCTTGATTGGTCCGTACTCACGGTGGGTTCTGTGCCTGGCATGACGACACTAGGAAATTCATACATTGGCACTGGTAGTGGAATGAGCCGTCCATCGCATTCTACGAAAAAGTTTTGTCGGCTAAGCGCATGGACGGCTGGATGGGCATGAGGTTGACAGACGAGGGGATTGAAAATCTGACAAGGTTTGCACTCGTTGCCAACTGAATAATTTTTACCCTGTGGTATAGCCCACCTCGATGTGAATCGTATGTATTCATATACTCGATATGATGTCGCGGCAGTGCCAACCTAGTTGCCCCTGATACGTGACGCAGCGCTAGTGGATGCACCATGGTACAGCAAAGTAGACGAAAAAGGGAATAATGTCATATTCCATCATAGCTTGCGCCACCGGCCTGCAAGCATTTTGTCGGATATGTCAGAAAAGGTTAGTGCAGATGCGCCGCAGTCGGAGCGAGTCCCTCACCTTGCGGAGCCTGGAGATGATGGGTTCCTCTTTCAAGTCATCCATTTCGCGAGCGGCGACCTCGATTGAGTAAACAGGCAGTACTTGTTTGACATTTGCTGCATGGACAGAAATCTAAATTGTGCAGAGGGTCAAAGTTAGTGTTGGCATCACAGGGTAGAGTGGGTGTGTGATGCGACCATGGAAAAAAAGAAAAAGAGACACCACATGACGCCGATGGCCTGATACACGCGGCGCTGCACGTAAACGAGAGACCGACCTTTGCCTTTCGCATCACCTTGCAGCTCGATCCGATCCATACGACGAGAATGAACTTTTCCCGCTGGGATTCTTTGTCGTTGGCGTAAGTGACGCGCGCATAAGCGTACGAGGCCCTGGAGTCATCAAGGGTGTCTCGGAGCTCCGCAAGGCCACCTGTTCCCGTCTTTGTGACTACGAGCTTGTCTGAGTGATCGGACTAGTGCGCGTGAGGACTGGGGACGACAAGGCGGGGGCAACCGAACCTCATAATCCAAAAGCAGCCAATTGGTGTCGGACTTGTCAGAACGCACGTCCAAATAAGCTATAGGAGGAGTTGGTTGAGCGGATAATGTCTGCCAGTGGCGCTGGGGCTGACCTTGATTGATACGTTCGTCGGACACGTCTGCCATGATGGGCGATGGTTTGCTGGCGACGTGCTCGTGCGACGGGTCGGACACACGATCGGGGGATGCCGATACCCGTCGAGAATCGCGGAGTGCAAACCAACGTCTTCTCTGTATGTACCATGTCATTGCGAATCCATTGTGTGCTACCTCGTCGTCTCTACTCCCGCCGTGTCCCTCCTCGCAACTGGCAGTTGGCCGGACACGTTCCCCCCACATCTCTTCTCTTTGACAGCGACGCCCCGGCCCTCGATCTCACCGAGGACGAACCTCCATCACCCCCCAAAAAACGCCCCACTGCATCTCCTACCCCTGAGCAGTGGCGACGGCATCGCGAACAGATCAAAAAGGCATTTCCAGATGGCTGGAACCCCACGCGTAAACTGTCGCGCGATGCCATGGACGGACTTCGTTCCCTGCACGCGTTCGACGAGGACACTTTCTCATGTGCGGTTCTCGCGGACAAGTTCAAGATCAGTCCAGAAGCTGTCCGCCGGATATTACGGAGCAAGTGGGAGCCATCGAGAGAGAAGCGATCCCAGTTGGCAGAGAGGGAAAGAAGGAGCAGAGAAGTATGGATCGCGAGAAGAAGACAAGAGGAGATGGACACTGCAGTTCAGATCCTTTCCGACGCTAGACAGTGCGATAAACCACGCCAGCCCACAAGGTCAACGCGAGTCAAGTCGAACGACAAGTTCTTTTTCAAGTGACGTCTGCCTCTCCAGACGTGCGAAGCCGTTTTGCGACTTGCTGTTTTTCCTGGAATTCTTTTTACATATTCCCAAGCTAGGCAAGCGTAAACGCGTCGTCTTACATGTCATGATCTATCTCGCATCTTTGTTTCGTCCGATTCACATGGTCAATCAACCCAGTAATCCACTTGTCCATTCTCATGCACCCTTTGCATACCATCGAGGCATGCGTGATTGTGGTAAACTACTCGATCTCAAAAACTACGCATTTGGTACGTGACTGATCAAGGCAAGTATACAGTAGTATAACTAAAACAAGGTCGTTGAGGAGAAAATATACCCAAAGTACGCGGTCCCGAGTTTATTCGGAATCCTGATATTGATAAATAAAACATAAAACGTTGTCAACTATAAGGTCAAATGAGCGTGTGCTGAATGATGTGAGATGTACAGTTGCAGGTGGGGCACAACCAAAGTCCAGTGTCCACGTTCAGTCCAGTCAACGGCCAGCTTGACCTATAAGGATACTTCAGCCTTGTCATAAGCTAGGTGATAAATGTCTTCGTCGGGCCGACACAAAAGAATATCGTTCCAATTAGGTTGAGGTAGTGAGTTGGACCGTGCTCCCGTAGAGTCTACAATTGAATACCGGAACCGCAAGAGCATCATCGAAGTGATAAGTTTGAGCTCTATACGTGCCAAGCGTTGGCCAAGGCAGGTGGTTTTACCTATAGACGCGACGGGTCAACCTCACAGCAAACCACGTAATGATCCAGCTACACTCACCACCTCCCCACCCAACGTAGCCGAACGGCGTATTCGCCTCCTTGCGGCTCGGGTCAAATTTCCACGGATCGGGGTATAGTTCCGGGTCGAGATGCACGTCCGAGAATGGATAAACAATATATGCCCCTGAAGGGATGGTTTTCGAATCAATCATTGTGTCAGGTCCGAGGTTGCGACGCATGGCCGTGTGTGGCTGAGCAATCCGAAGGGTCTCGTGGATAAGGGCATCGAGGACAGGTGTTTCTGCTTCCCAGGCTTCCAACGGAATGGACGCCAAACATGACACGAGCGAAGAACCAGGCACTGCTTCGAGACTGTACGTCGAGAGCAGTCTTCGAATCTCCCAGATAGCCTTGTCCTTCCATTCCGTATTGTTGCCAAGAAAGGTTATGAGCCACGATGCTGTGGTACCAGTCGCTCGGGCGCCAGCTACCAATAAACCCATGATGAACTAGAGACACGTCAGCGGGACACCAACAAGCTGACATCTGATCGCTCACCCCCACAATCACCAGCCGCTCGTCCTCTGCATCGATGAGGATCTGGAGAGTGTCGTCCCGTGGCTTGCCACTCTTCAACCGAGCGTCAATGGCGCGCGAGACGATGTCGTACACCTCCTTCGTCGCTAGTAGTTTCCTGAGCATGCTCGGGAAGGGCAACCAAGGAAGCAAAACAGTCGTTGGGGTCGTTCCGCTGTCCAATATATCATACAGGCTTTTCAGCCGTGCGACTAGTGCAGGATCGTCTGCAATTTCTTGACTAGTAAGACTGCGTACAGTAGTTTGGAAGACGAGCTGTCACGTAGAAGGGGGAAACTATTAACCATTGGCAACGCAACGCTGTCATTCAAGAGCATACTTCATATATTTTCTCAAAAGGATCAAGTGTTCCATTGGGGCCCCAAGTGTCCATCACACGCTGACAGTCCTCCAGAATAGGGAGAATGACTGCAACCAGGAGTTCAGCGACATGCATAGACAAAGATCAGCTATACATACGCTGTGTAAGTTGTTCGTTTTTCTGCAACGAGACCAGACGTTTGTGAATGCGGGCTATTTTGCGAGTTTGAAGTCCGGAAGTGACGCCTGTGACCATAGGAATCTAGCAGTGGTACATCACAACCAAAGTACATAGACTGGAAAAAGCAACACGTACTGCACCAGACAGAACCTTGAATCCTTCTGTTAGATCGAAAGATCTGTTTGCGAAGAATGCTTTTCGACCCGACTCCCCGGACACAACGATGACGGTCTCCTGGATATGACGTTATCAGCCATTCATGTCCGGAAGGCAGGTGGGAGACTGACGCGCAGCATATTAAATTGGAACAACTTCTCCCCCGTCTTGCGGAATCCGTCATTCAGGAAGTCAAAGCGCCGTCGAAAGAACGGGACAATGGCAAGGAGATGGGAACCAGGCAAATAAACAGGGGCGTGGGCGGATAGGTCGTCCTTGGACGAACCATTGCTAAATACCAAAAGTGCGAAAAGAATGAGGAGAGCCAGGATGACTTGGACCTTAAGGCTCGACATAAGAAAGGCATCAGTGGCCGACTCCATGCCGACTGTGTACATGGCTGAGGATGCGGGAGGCCTTTTGATAAGAGGGGAGGGGAGGGGGGGGCGGCGAGGGTTGAAACGCGATTGATGCGACCTCTTTTAACTAGTTCCGGGCAAGTGCACGTTGAGTCCTGTGAATCTGACATTTAGAACAACATGCTTCAGGCCGAGGTGCCTACCTTTACTGGTGCCGCTTGAACTCCAAATTCCTTGGCGATCAAATCCTCGGTTCCGCGATCTTGGAAGACCATTAGAGATGAATCTCGCTCCCGCGTGCGACAGGCGGGAGCCGTCAGCCTGCAAACGCATTTGGACAATTAATGCAGTACAAGAACGTCAACCCCGTTTCTTGTCAGTCACCGTCCCCACGAGTCATGCGTCAACACCCGGTCACGACTTTTGACAGGATTTTCAACCCTGAGACGCAGTGGTTAAGTACCTAAAGGTGAAGTTTTTGCCTCGAGGTATTCGTGCGGCGGTAACTTTGCGCCCAGGGACTGCATTCATTCGTCATTGTACTTCCGACGGAAGCCGATCGTCCCAGCATTACGCCCGCTCATCTGTGTAATTGGAGTGAAGGAATTGCCAGATCCAGTTTCATAGAGGTGTAGATTTTGATCGCGGGCGGTTCCGAGTGAGGCCGGGCATTCCACAGCCGAATTTCTAATGACAATCCATATTCATTTGCTGGAACTTCGTCTGAAACACCCCGCCAGCGTGTATACTCTTTCCGTTTATCACTGGGTGTGGGCCGGTCAAGTGGTCCGACAAGATTTTCCGCCTCCAGAGCGTGGGAACAACGGTAATTGGTCACGCGGTGCGCCACATCGTGACATACGCCGCCAAACTGAGGTGCGGTGCTTGCCCCTGTACCAGCTGAGCACACGAGTCAACGCAGCTGGGACCACAAGTCGTGGAAATTCAGGTGCAAGGCAAAGAAATAATCAAGCTTTCCTTTCCGTGTGCAGCCCGTTCGGGAACGTGGTTGGCTCTGAGCGGGAATGAAATCAAAAGAGCATCACGGTAAACGAGGAAGACACACTAATTCGATGCACCCACTATGTTAACGTACCCGAGGCAACCAACCAACCAAAGCCCATCTCGGAGAGAAATTTCATCGTGCCACCTCTCTTGACCAGCTGCATGACGGGCAGCATCAGCAGATAATCTGAGAGGAGTATATGCAAGGCGCCGAAGGAGATGATAGGACAGGATGTCGGTTTATTGGCTCCGACATCGTGCGTTACAAGCCACGTTTCCACCCCCGACTGCGACGACGGAGAAGTCCATTAGCGCCGCCTCGCATACTCAATATTCAAGACGATGTATATGCGCTTACAAGAGACGCGATGGTATGAAACATCCGGGAAATACGGGATACTTTGGAAAAATACTCACAGGCACCTGCAGATGCGATAGCAAGTAGACCAGAACAATTTACCGACACAAGTCGGCAAAGCGGCGCCGTCCTGTTTGATATCAAAATCTTGAACTGTCTCGGTCTGAGAGAAACTCGCGTGTTCTTTGACGGGCAAACCGTGGAACTTGCGCAAGAGTAAAGAAGACTACAGGATCCTTGTTGTGGATTTGTCCACTTCAACCTGTCTCGTCCGAAATGTGACGAAGAAAAAGAACGACAAGGATTGCACCCCATAAGTGAGGACTGAGAGTGTGCATATCGGGTAAAATAGATGCAATCTGCATTCCTGGGGCGAGTGAATGTGAGCCTAGTCAGAGGGGCTTAGCTCATTGTGAAAGCTGCTCATTGAAAAATTTTCATTGGCAAGATTTGTGAGCATTCATATGTATGAATGGACATAAAAGCACTCACAGCAGAGTCTCCACGCGTTTGGAACCCTGAACAAACCACGTTCAGCATTGGGTGTGGCGGACGGAGCAAGCTACCTCGAGGGCACTCACAGATAGGGTTTCCATCATCGTTCCGAGTGTCACAGTAACTGAAACACTGATTTTTTTTTCCCGAGACAAGCGAAGCGAAGATGCGGATGGAGGTTGAATATTGAATCATATTCAGCACGAAAACCCGCTGTGTTGCTAGCGATTGCCTTGTCATGAATCGTGGGAGAGCGGTACGGGCCGTTTTCGGCTCATTATTGCCGCTACGGCTAACGTAGTGGGTCTCTTCTCAGCCACGTTGCAAGGTACAAATGTTATGATGATGAATGCTATACGACATTAGGGTTCGGGTTACATACACGTTCAGAGAGCAGGTTCATACTCGGGAGACCGCAAAAAAAAAATGGTACACCATTGACTCCATGTCCTACTTAGTCAAAATTAGGAAATAAAAACCTTTTTCAACGCCGTGAAGTCGCAAACTTGACCAGAGCGTGGACATATGACTTTGCCGTTGTTCCTGGCGGCCATCTCTTCAAGTGCCTGATAGCGGACGAAACCATAATGAATGCTGTAGAAATGTGCGCGCTTATATCGTACGTACCTCGGTCGAGTAAACGTATCCGTTGGGAAAGGCCATCGGCATGTTATCCTCGTCCATTATTTTACCGCTCATATAACAGACGATAGTGGAATTGGCATGATGACTAAAAGGCACCTCTTTTCCAAGGATGCTGATGTTTGGGTCGCATACCGGACAGTCGACGTTGTGCGTGAGATCATAGCAAGCAGGCAGCTTTAGGGAAGCAAGTCCAGCGTAAAGCGCAAGATGCAAAAGCGGTTCCGTCGGCAAACTGTTCAATGAATAAATTGCGAGGCGGAATGCTTGAATCAAGGAGGTCCAACGAGACCCGTCGTAGAGACGCTACAACGCCGTGAGACCCTGCGGAAATTGTTTTGATGGGCCACGAACCTTGTACTGTCCACAGGTGGTAGAAGGCTGGACCGCCAGAAGTGCCATAGCTTGCGTAATTTGCTCCAAGTGTGTCTCCTGCCATGGAACGAGGTACTTTCTTGCATATGTGATTGCTTCCTGCGTTTTCCGAGAGCGGGCTAATTCAATGTATTCCTGTAACCGAAGTTCGAACTCGAGAGTGCTCTACAGGACCCGGAAATTGGTATCAGGTACAGGATTGCATAACTCAGCACTTACCTTGATCTTTCTCAACGCCGTTTTATTTTCGCTGCACCACGCTATAGCTTCAGTACAGCTGTGCCGGCAGAGCGCGCGTTCGATCCTGTGGATATCCATGAAAAGATCAATGTCCACGAGGGTCTGCATGATATGAATTTTCAGCGTGTGGTCCAGCAGAGGCTGACCACAGGGTTAACGTACTTCAATGCTCCTCTCTTGGACCAGTTTTCTCGCGGTTTTTTCCCGGCCCATGCGGAGCGTCCAGTCGACCAGCCATCGGTCTAACCGCGTGTCTGCCCAACGTGAAAACTCAGGGCAATTCGTGGTTGGTAGACCCTCGATCAACGCGAGGTGTTGAAGCCGTTCATGCGTAACGTCCAGTGTAGGCCTGCCATTGTTTTCCTGGAGATCCGAAAGCTATTACAGAAAACGCATCTGATGGATCACTCTGAGGCGCACAACACACGAGGACCCGACCTTGCGTTTTAAACTCTCCATCCGCGCTATCATCCCATCAACGGTCTTAGCTGCATCCTCAAGGTTGACCTCGTTGCCCTTCGTACGTTTCTGGAGTTCATTCGACGCCGTCTGTACGTTACCTAATTCGCGCTCGATGTTCCTCTGGGATGCACGAAATACTTTGCGGTAGTTCTCATAGGGTACCTAGTGGGGATCTCGGTGAAGAGTACTCGTTCCCAAGGCGGCGGTTTGACGTACGCGCACAAATGGTTGCTCAAAGAGCATAACACCATCAACGTTGACCTTGTTCGTGCTCATGGCGACGGATTGTTAGAACGGCCTTGTCCGTTGGCGATGTGCAATGTTCAGCTGAATGCCGCTGAGTGACGTCGATCGTGGTCATCACGTGATAAGCCAAGCTGTGCGCTGGCATTGAGAACACGTTTATTGCAGTGCGGACACACGCATCACAGGGGAGAAAAGCCTTTCATTTCGCAGTGGCTAGAATTCTATGTACCAGGAATTGGGCCCTAGAGAGAGAGAGAGTGGTCATCCATTCCTTGTCACTCGACTCTCCCGTCTCCACACATAAATCTCCCGAGCGAGCGAGACTATCAGAGGCACTGAGATAGAAGCAAACAGAGGAGTGTAAACAGCATATTTGTGCTCGGCAGGAAAGTATAGCATTGCCAGCATGCCCGGATTAAAAAAAGCGTGCGAAGCCAAAGACAAGGCTGCACTGGACCATCGCAACGGAACCGCAGGGGGTTCCACCGTGGAACGATAAGCCTATGACAAATTGGCCTGTCAGGGTAGGGGTGCAAGGCGAACCAATGGGATCCAGACCTCCTCGAGGGCTGAGAGTGCATTCTGCACATCTCCCCTGACCATATGGTCGACAGGCATCGATTCGATTTGGTCCACGAGCTTCACAATGCTGTCAAGTGTCTGTTGGCTGTTTAGTATATTTTCCGAGGTCCGGCGTCGAAGGAGGGCATCCAATTGCCAGTCGGATAGTGGTGAAGCCACCTCAGACGACACGCCACGAGGAAGCGAAGGAACACCCAGCAAGGCAATGAGTTGATCAGAAAATGCAGTGAAGACAGGCACCAGGTCCACTGCAGTCAAGTGTGCCACCCTCGTATCTTCCACATCCCTGTTTAGAATGAAGATACCGCCCCACTGGGGGAGAAGAAATGCATTCTGTTGGGTAGGTGACCCTGACATAGCTTCGGTCACCTGAACAGCTAGAAAGTAATCGACTCTCACCGTGTGCGTCAAGGATACGAAGAGACTGCCGGGATGACGACGGCACAAACAACACAAAATGGAGCACAGGGTCATTGGAGACGCCGGAAGCTGAGCGATATGTCAGAAATCTTGCCAGACGTCCAGTGGATGGAATAATTACACAATGTCCATTCAGCGGAGTTGACGAACACGGTCAGATCCTCAGGGGTGACACCGTGAAAGGAAGTGTTCCCATCAGTGAATTCCATGGGTTCGAACGCCAACGGTGCGTGGTACTGTACCTGACTTTCGACGGTGGTATTATGAAGCACATTCAATTTGGAAAGGATTGGGAGCAGATGGCCTGCAGGCAGGCAAGTCAAATATCGAAAGGTAAATGAAATGGGACGACGTTCCTACAATCGCAGGCTCAATGTCCCAAGAATTAACAAAGCGATCAGACGCGGCGTTTTCGTTAAGCAACGTGAAGCCAAGCCGATAGCGGCCACTGTATTGAATAATGCGTTGTTCTTGCATCGGGGAGATCTCCGGCGCAAGCAGACCGGACAAAATGCCAGCCAGGCGCTGAACTGCTTGAAAGATACCGTGCGTGAGGCACTGAATACGTAGTAATGACGGTCTGACCCACCCGATGCATCGTCTGGGCAAACAAGCAGCTGCCTGGGGGACCTGACGGCGGTGCGGTCCCCGAGGGCGACAGTGTATGCATTTGAAGCCACGCTCTGATGGTCTATAGTATTGTTTATCAACTAGTTCTCTGTTCGCCTACTTGGCTCCTCGCACCTCCGTTTTCACCAACACCCACGCGAACCTCCATATTTCTCCACGCAGGGGAGGCATGAAAGGTCTGAGCAAGAACTTGCTGGAGCTCTCTCGCCAAATGGGGGGTACTGTTTCCGAAGCTCGATGCATCAAGCTGTACATCCAGAGGAAAGACGAGCTTCTTGTTGAGCTGCGTCTTTACGCGGTCCGAGGGCAGCGCGATACGTTCGATACTTGTGAGCCTCCACCAAAACGGAAGCGCGAGAATGATTATAGTCCAGTAAGAGCCTAGGACGAGCCTTCGTATCGTTGGGGACTCGAAAGGGAGTCTCTGGGGTTCCTTGAGACCGTGGCTTGGGTTGGCGTCCATGGCTGGTTCATGTACATGGACGAGACAACCTTGAGCACGGTCAGCGGAGTTTTAAACGCTTTCTCCCTCATACTCCCCTCTTGTCACTTCCGAGTCCACGCACGGTCCAAAGAACTGTTGGTAGGACTCAAGTTTCAACACGGCTCAGCTCGTCTCGACCCGCAATTTCGTGCTCTGCGTCGCAATATAGTCTTGTCGACATTGTTTATTTTCTTTCAAGACTCTTCGCGGTTATTTCGAAAGCTGGCTTGAACATGTCCTCTGTTAGCTATGGACAGTTGTCTCCGACCGGAACGTCATTGCCTCACGATTTCCGTCGAGCTTCGGCCGGTTTTTCATCATACGATGTCAGTTCTGATCGAATGCCTTGCTTCACCAGTTCCTCAAAGCTTTTGCATAGCATCTCTCTCGTCGCAGATCTCCTTCCCCGGGTCGATTTACAAGACGGCTCACCTACGATAGTTACAAACCTCGAAATGGGGCTTATTATGATGACCATCCTAACTGCTACAGGCCAAACACTTACAGGCCCCAGCGGCACTATAGCCGAAGTCCGTCTCCCCCTCGTCACGACCGCACGAGGCCACAGGAACGTCAGTGGGACCACGCCTCCCGATGGCAGCATAAGCGCCCTTCTCCGAGTCCACCTCCATGGGACAAAACTCGTCGTGATACCCTTGCCGAGAGGATGTTTGAACCTCAAGAGGTTTGGAAACATTCGAATTTCGATAGACCTATTCGGTACGAATTGTACGATATATCTTCAGAGGCGAGATTATCGTAACACTTTGCGCTTCATAGATCGGATTCTACCCTCGATCGATTTGCAGATCGTCGACAGCAATCGTCAAGGGATATTTCTCCGCAACGGCCTACTATGCGTTCAGACTTCGTCCCGCACTACGACAGCTACCGCCCCTCCCCCACCTTCCATGCTGTGCGCGATTTCGGTTCCTTTTCGCGGACGGCCGACACATACCGACCTCAGTACCTGGACGACCATTGCCCCCCAACTTACTCGGGTGATAGTGTAAGCCACCAACGAAGATCCACGTACTATGACCGTGCAGATGAGCGTCCAGGAAGCTCGATATCGAGTACTCCCCCTCCCCTGCCCGCATCGCTTCCGAAGTCACAACGTCGCGCCACGCCATCTCGACCACTTTCTGAGACGGAAGTATGCACAACCCACCGGAGACAAATTTCTATTGCTGACAGTGGTCAACAGTCCCTCTCCTCTTCAGCATCACACTCTCGGGAAAGCTCAACATTTCGGGAAGGTCCTGACACAAAATCCGAATCTCGATCATCGTCACGATCACCTAAGCTCTCCAGGTCCGGTATCTCCGAACTCGGTGAAGAGTTTGCTCTTCCCCAACTGTCGATCCAACCAGTGCTGGAGAAGGCATCTCCGTGCGCTACGAATGAAGTGCCGTTTTCGGGCAACGGCAGCGGGGCTCCATTAGAAAATTCCAAGAGCCTGGGAATGCACGTCATGGCCGACAAGCAGTCATCTAGCCACGAGACCGCGTATATGAATGACCACCTTGTGACGAGGCAAAAAACTTTGGAAAGTCACGCATTGTCATTCCTTATTCCTGAATCGGTGCCTTCCAACGACACAACGCCTCTCATAGGTATGGTTACTGTAAAGGTTAAAAGGGCAACAATGCTAACTGTGCGTGCAGAATCACTTCAAGAAGTGGTGACTGCACGAAGGGGGGCAGACTCCAGAACTACCGGTTCCCTCCGCCCCCCACTTGAGGAGTCAAAAATCGATCGTTCTGTGACTGCAGAGCTGTTTACGAGTTCGGAGCGTGCTACTTTCGATGTTCCTACTACGCCTCTTGAGGCTAATAAATGCCAAGAGCTCCCTCCGCCAACCTTGGCAGCAACACGGTCACCCATCATACAGATACCGGAAACAGAGCCCGACGTCATATCAAGTGCTATAGAACCCGGAAATATTGACCGCATGAGTATGATTACAACCCCCAAACCAGTTACCATCCCATTAAGAATCGTGGTCAGTGATCACAGTACCACTCCAGCTTCTCCGACAAATCGCTCTGTTCTATGTCAGCCTCCCGACCTCAAATCAACTCGAGAGGGTGTTCGACTTGTCCTTGTCACACGTCTCCGTTGTGATCGACAATCGCGTGCCGAACGAACATTCCCTGTGCTTCGGGCCAACCAAGTAGTTTCAAACCTGAACCTTCCGTCCCCTACTGGCAACCACAACCGTCGATCAGAAGAACTAATCGCCGCGAATTCCTCGAACAGATTGGCTACACACGAGGCTATTCGATCATCTTTGGTCGATCGCTTTGTGGAACGACAGTCTGAGATCGTGGAAAAGTCCCGCAGGTTGAAAACCGAATACTTGGCGTTACACGAACGGTGGTTAGAGCATTGTGTACGGCTCGATGAACTCCAAAAGGGTGGAAATTCCGAGGAATCTGCAGCTCCCTCTAATAGCAGGACCACCCGGCGTTCTACTGCAATTATGGGAGATGCTGTCCGTTCGGACTTGGAGATGGAGCAGATCATTGCTAGCTTAGGTGTTGAAGAACTCACCGATCCCAGCTATCTCGCGATCAAGAACGTGGCGAAAATCCCGGACATGATCTGTGTCTCTGAGGGATCTGTGCCCTACCTATATGATGACACGAACAACATCGTGGCAGATCCCTCAGAATTTTATAGCGCCTCTTCTGGTCAAGATTATTGGACTGAAGAGGAGCGCGACATTTTCCTCAACGAGTTCGCTGCACACCCCAAACAGTTCGGTCTTATCTCGCAACGACTGCCGAACAAGACAGCTGCTCAATGTGTCACGTATTACTACCTCCACAAGAAGCAGGGTGTTGACTTCAAGAAAGCTGTCATGCAATATGGTACGAGTCGACGTCGCAAAAACGGCAGAGCCAGCAAACAGAGAGGCAATGCCCTTCTGGCAGACATACGCCGTCATGATGACGAAGTTTCACGCATTTCACCAGCATCCCTGAACGAATCTGCGTCATCTACCGGGAATAAGCGCAAACGAGCGGTCGATCGTAGCAATGGCGAGTCGAGAAGATCTAGCATGTCCAGACGAGCTGCCACGCAACCAGAAGTGACGTCTTCTGGAACGACTCCAGATCCTGACGTGGAATTGCAGCCGAGAAGGCGGCGGAGAACTGCAATCTCCACGCGAGCAGTCACAGTTGTCACTGCCAATGAGGTGGTAAAGGACGATGTAATTGAGTGTCCGGTCACAGCATGATGCAGGCGAGTGGGTTCGCATCGGCGATCGGGTTGAAGTGCGGACAAATGTAATAGTATTGATATGTACTGATCCAGGGTTCATCGCCTGCCTTCGACCATGATAATGTGATACCCAAAGTTGGTCTTGACCAGTGGAGATAGAATGGGCTTGTCCACCGTCGATGGCGTTAATGCAAATGCAGCGTCTTGGAATGCGCCCTGCCAGTGAGCAGGAAAGCATCAACACCATATAACCGCATTAGAAGCACCGATGACTGACAACCATCGATCCTCGGGTCATCCAACCAAGGCTCCCTCCAGCTGTAAAATGAGAGTTGAAAGAGAAGAAACGAAAGAGGTGAACGACAGGTACCTTTGGCCTTGTCCTCGGAATACTCTTGGGCAACCTTGTCGAAACGCTGGCCGTCCTGGAGATCGAATTCCCATCATGGTTACACGATTGCGCATAGTAGCAACCGTTATACCTGTATTTTCTCGAGGGCTTCCAAGGCCTTTGACTGCTTCTCACATAGTACGTGACGGACATTGATCGCAGTGGCAGGCTTCAGCCCACCTTTGGCCTGTCGTCGACCTGAGCGCTGAACAAAATACACATTGTCGACGATGCACACCTTGGTGTCAGATTTCTCGGCCGTGTTGCTACCCTTGTTTCCACTACCTTTCGCTGTCGTCTTGTTCTTCCCCATCCTGGATGTGCAGCGGCTGCAGCCCAAGGTTGTTGTGGCTATATCGTATTGCTCAGCCAGTCACGTGCCAATGAGGTGACATGTTTGCTCGAACTAGCAAAATACTAATTACTAGCAATTTATGTAGTAGTATTGAACATCAGATCCTCGTGGTCATGTCTTCGAGTTGATGACACATTACAGAAGTGTCGCTGATATGTCCTCGTCCTGAACGCGTGTGACGAACAAGCTGTTAGCGGGAGGTGATGGCACACATGCCATCGCTGTGGTGTCATAGAAGGCGACATCGCGTCGTCATATCCTCCTCGCTGTGGATCGGGTAATGGAAAGGTGGACACATCATCATTGCCTTTGTATCGTCCTCATCGCTGTGTCGAGGGAACATGACGAACACGTCATCGCCGTGGTATCGTTGACAACATCCATTGTGGTTGCGTCGTCCCCCCTGCCGTGTCGTGGGTGCAATGGGGGATGCGGCATGACCATGGAGTCATCGGTACATCTTTTCGTGTCCTCATGGAACGGTGATCACGGTGCCGTGTCGTTCACGGACATGTACTCATCGCTAAGACCGTGACAACGGTGGTGCAATGGCAACACCTTGCCGCTGCTTGGGGTGGTGGAACGCATGGAGGTGGGCACGGGCGTGTAAGGGAACGCGCGCTGGGTCGCCGATGATCGTCGTCGTCGTGTCGTCCTTTGCCTTGCTGCCCGGTGTGGCTGAATGGGCGAAGCCGCGAAAATGGGTCGAGGGGGCCTGATTGTCTAGCCGTGTCGTTGACGGTGCTCGGTCGACCGGTCATCCACGACATCGCGTTGTCGTCGCCCTTGCCTCGCCGCATACGGTAGCAGAACGGGTAGATGTTGGCACGAGGGTGCAGTGCGACGTCTTTGCTTAGGGACTGGCGGTGCGATGGTACGTTGTTACATCGGCTGGTCCTAAGGGCTGCACTTTTCCCACGAATTATATATATGACATAAACCACTGAGGGTGACGATCAAATCAACATCTGGGTTCCTCAAACTATGGCAGATAAAATCACTCGTATCGCTATCGTAGATTCCAATCGTTGCAAGCCAAAGCGATGTGCACAAGAATGCAAAAAGGTGAGCAGTCGGGATCAAACGTACTCTCATTGATTGATTGATTCGTCTCGTGAATAGTCATGTCCTGTTGTCAAAATGGGTGCGTTCCATGTCCGATCCTGCTATTTTTCTCAACCAAACCTGTTTATCAGGCAAACTTTGCATCGAAGTAAAGCCATCAGACAAGATCGCTTTCATATCCGAATTCTTATGTATCGGTTGCGGTATCTGTGTAAAGAAGTGAGTTCATGCTGGGGTCTGCGCATGTTTATTTAAACGGGGTCCGTGAAAGATGTCCCTTTGAAGCCATTGCCATCATCAATCTCCCCACCAATCTCGAATCCGAGGTTACGCACCGATATACTGCCAATGCATTCAAGCTACATCGCCTGCCCACTCCAAGACCTGGTCAAGTTCTCGGTCTAGTCGGGACTAATGGTATCGGAAAGAGCACAGCGCTCAAAATTCTTGCCGGAAAACTCAAGCCAAACTTGGGCCGATATGATGTACGCACTACTCACTACAACCTTACCAAGTGTACCACTTAGATGTTGTACGCCTAGGACCCTCCAGACTGGCAAGAGATCCTGAAATATTTCCGCGGGTCAGAACTTCAAAATTATTTTACAAAAGTCTTGGAGGATAACCTCAAGGCACTCATCAAACCCCAATACGTCGATCACATACCACGCGCGATCAAAGGAAACATGTCCGTAGATCAGATGTTGGATTCAAAGCTGGAACTTGATAACAAGAAGAAAATATGCGACGACCTCGAATTGAACCATGTTCTAGAGCGCGAGGTATCC
>JBBPLG010000056.1:0-68986 GCA_038089695.1 Xanthoconium separans | reverse complement strand
GATGCATAACCAGCAGGTACCGAAATCGAATGACCCATCTTAGTATGATACGACGAGCTCTGTGACTGGGGCGGCCAACCGCCCACTGGTTTCTCAAACTTGAATATCTGAATCCAGTATAGGAACCAGATGAACAAAAACAAAAACAAGTTGTCTTTTTCATCAGTAGCGTCCTCGACTCCCCTCATCCATCGGCAAAAGACTTGCCAAAGAACACGCCCCGTTGGTCTCTCGACCGAGTTTGCTCGAGTCCCAGACGGTGCGTTCGCGATAGATCAAGAGCCTCTGACCAGTGGTCGAAGTTCTATTGTGGACGTAGAACCTGTGGAGTATGAGGAGGACACGAGCCACAATGCACATCGATTTCGTGGCAATCCGAGCCAAATGGTCACGGAGAAGTCGATGGTGACTCTGACACATGCCAGGAAGAGGAAGACCACTCGCAGACTTCCGTTCCCGTAGTACCTCCGGGCACACAAAACCCGCAATATTCAGCTCCTGCCATCTTACTCGCCCCGTAGCCGTGCAATTCATGCCGAGTACCTTTGCCTGTTTGCATGAACCATCAGCGTAACACGATGCCCGTGCGTAACATCCGTTTCTTTTTGCAAGGCTCTAACGTACGGGTATGAACGAAGATCGTCCTTATATCAATAGCACCCGGCGAGAAACCTTTGAAAAACGCGTTCTGGAACTCAAGCGTGCTCAACTGTCTCGATCGGAACAATGGAGAGCAATGAGCATGCTCGAGATCCTTTGGACAATGTCACGTTCCCAGACGCTGGACTTGCAGCCAAATGACCGTGTCAGGGCCGCTGCTATTACCGGACAGACGATGTACTTTCCAGGCTGCGCGCACGGATTTACTGTCTGAGGAGACTTCTCCAGTTGAAACCTGGGGTCAAGGCTGACAAGACGCATTCAAAGCATCCGTCGAGTTCTTCATTTATCATGATGCACTGTCAAAGTCATCGATGTTCGTCTCATGTACATATGATATTCTTGAGAAGTGAATTGGATGCTGCTTCAGGAATACATACAACATCCTGGCATAATAAAAACAATAATCGACTACTCATACATGGATCAAGCTCGCTGGATCATTTTCCTTCTCGTCAGTGATGGAAAAGCCTCACAGATGTGACAGAACACGATCCCGTGTTCGTCCGCAGCCTTGATACACTCGGCGTCCATCACGTTCCCGCTCGGGGCAGCAAGGTACCTCACGCCGCTCTTCCTCGCCCGGTGGACGTTATCCGCAAAGGGGAAGAACGCGTCGCTCGAGTATACCACCCAACAAACTGGGCCGCCCAAGCCTTGCGCTCCTCCTGGGTCAGCACCGCAGGCACGGTCTCGAACTGCGCCTCCCACTGCTCTTCCTCGCCCTCCTCGAGCACCTCGCCGATCACGAAGAGGTCGATCGCGTTGGTCATTTCGGCGCGCCTAACACCCTTTTTGAACGGGAGTGCGGCGTCTTTTCGGCACTGTTGTAAGCTGATGCCGTACACTTGGAGGGTTTCAATTTCGGGAGGTGCATAGGTGGGGCCATCTATCACAGATCAGCGACGTCGACAAGGTAAACATCTGGAGGGATGGGGTCACCTCAAGAACCGCCCTTTTCGTCTGCAGCGGGTTGAGGGCTTCTGTCGATCACGTCACCGCGGGATTTGGATGGTGAACAGTGTTTTCTTCGTTCGACTCGGTGGGTGACTGTTGATGATGGTGTTGTCGTTTTGAGATGACGTGACGACGTGCATGGCGGAGTTCACGGGGCAGATTGCATTGGGGTCGCGGACGGGAGCGTTCGCGTTGGTATAGCTGCATCATGGACATTGGGGTGAAACGTTGAAGACTAGTATGAAGGTGAAGTGAGCTTAGAGGATGGGGATTGGTCAATTGAGATGTCGAGGGCAGAGGGGTCTGAGAGCACCACTGGCATGTGCAATTATACAGATAAATTGATGATGGGTCATGAACAGCAGGAACCAGCCTTGGGCTGTGGTGAACTGGGGTGCCTCTTCCTATCTGGCTCAGTTTAGTAACGCGTCCCCGTCCCATGATGAAAGATACCTGAAGTCTTTATTAACGCTCAATTTCCGAGATGGACGACCTTTCGAATTCAACTATCATCAAACAACGACAGACGGTGTTGACGTTAGGCCCGATACTAGTATCTGACCGTAGGTGATACGTGGTTCTGCCAGTGACTTGTTTAGTCGTCATAGTTGTTGGTTCCCTCAGACTACGGGCCATTACGGGGATTCGTCATAGCACGCTGGTCAGAGGTATATAGACACTAGACACACTCACACCCAGGGCAGACGTCCAATTCACGCCATCAACATGTCCCTCTGCGACAAGTGTATCTCAGGTACGGCCTGTCTCTTGGGATTGGCCGTCGATGAATGCCATGGATCTGATCGTATAACGGCAGGTGTTCGCCACGAGGGTACCCCAGAGGGTATGCGTAGACATCACAATCGCACGCTCGATCTCACCTCTGTTTCTTCACAGGCAAAGTTGAGACCATCAATGGCGTCAGGACCTACGTCGCAACCCCCACCGGTGACTACCCCAAGGACAAGGCGATCCTCTTCTTACCCGATGCCTTCGGTATCGATCTTATCAACGCCCAGGTATGTCACATGGCTACAATGATTGACCCATAATTGACGCAAGGCGAATCGTAGCTGCTCGCAGACGACTTTGCCCGGAACGGGTTCAAGGTAGACGACGTCCATCCATTACACTGGTCACGTGTAAACTTAACCTCTCAAACAGGTCTACGCCATAGACTACTTTAACGGTGATCCAGTCCCACTCGAAGCGTTAAGTGTGAGCTCCATCTTGACCCGCTCGCATGCTGCACGTTGAATAATCCTTGTCCTCGTCGACAGTCTGGCAGATTTGATCTCATGGCCTGGCTGGCTAAACACAACAAGGACGCCACCCGTCCATCCCTCGACAAAGTCATCTCCGGCCTCAAGGAACAGAAGGTGACGCAATTTGCGGCAACCGGTTACTGCTTTGGTGGTGAGTCTCTGCGAGGCTGACCCTGTTGAACGGGGCTGTGTTTGCGAAGCGTGACGTGACGCCTGGCGATACCAGGTCGGTATGTCTTTGATCTTGCGTTCGACGGTGTCATCAGGGTCGCTGCTGTTGCACACCCCTCGCTTCTCAAGATTCCTGATGACCTCGAGGTCAGTTGTCCGTCGTCGCGAGCACGTCTAGTCAACTCGGGTACCCATCCTTCCCTATCTCGACAGGCATTCAAAAAGACGAACATCCCGCTCTTGATCAACTCTTGCGAGACGGATCAAATGTTCCCTGCCGAGTCCCAGAAACAAGCGGATGCCATTCTTGGCGCAGGGACCCAGACGTCGGCATTGTACCGGAGGGAATACTTTGCGGGCTGTGCGCACGGGTTTGCCGTCCGTGGAGACATGTCGAAACCTGATCTCAAGGCGGGCAAGGAAGGCGCGTTCAAGGCGACCGTCGAGTTCTTCTTGGAGCACAAGTTCAAGTAGAGTTATCATTATGCACGCATGTCAACCCAATACTGATGTCTCTCCGTGGAAGTAAGTATGCAAAAGTTCATGTACAGTACGACTGCGTGTCACGAGTCCGTCGCCTTGGCAGTGCACTTGACGCCCATAAGACTCTACTCTACTCAGGCTTACAGTCTGATCAAGCCTTCCCCTGCAAACGGTTCTCCACTCTCCCCAAAAGTATCCGATCTTTCTTGTAGATGTGTTTTTACCCCGACATAGCGCGACAGCCCAGATATCTCAACTTTCGCTGACTCGGATCTTAATCAGTGCTCCCACGCTGATTCAAAGACCAACTTGTTCCGACTTACGATCAGACTAGGACTCAATTCCATAACTTCGCGTCATGTCACCTCGAAAAGAGTGAAGGCAGTTTTCAGCACACTGTTCGTGGTTGAGATGCGTACCCGCAATGGCGACATCAAAATGTCCGTAGATTTCCCATTGCCCGGGCGGCCTCTACTTCCTTACGTGCATCATTGGCTCACGCTGTTTGTCGCTGAGCCCGTTTTCCGTATGGGACTTTTCTTCGTGGCTGCATATCAGATTCAAATCGTTATGATTATGATTCAAGGCAACCGGCGAGTTCATTTTATCATGATGCACTGTCAAAACCATCAATGTTTGTCAACCTTATTTTTGTGCGAGAAATACGATGTGAATTGAGGAATACATACAACATTTAGATTCCTGGCATAACCAAAAAAAAATAATCGACTACTCATACATGGATCAAGCTCGCTCGATCACTTTCTTTCTCGTCAGTGATGGAAAAGCCTCAAAGATGTGTGACAGAACACGATCCCGTGTTCGTCCGCAGCTTTGATACACTCAGCGTCCATCACGCTCCCACTCGGAGCAGCAAGGTATCTCACGCCGCTCTTCCTCGCCCGGTGGACGTTGTCCGCAAACGGGAAGAATGCGTCGCTCGAGCATGCCACCCCATCCAACTGGGCCGCCCACGCCTTGCGCTCCTCCGCGGTTAGCGCCGCAGGCACGGTCTCGAAGTGCGCTTCCCACTGCTCTTTCTCCCCCCCTTCGAGCACCTCGCCGCTCACGAACAGGTCGATCGCGTTGGCCTTTTCGGCGCGCTTGACGCCCTTTTTGAACGGGAGCGCGAGGACGCGCGGCTGGTGACGTAGCCACCACAGGTCGGCTTTACCCCCTGCAAGTCGGGTACAGTGGATGCGGGACTGTTGACCAGCCCCAAGACCAATGATGGCACCGTTTTTCGCATACGCGACGCTGTTGGACTGGGTGTATTTCAGTGCGAGGGTCGCAACGAGTAGATCTGTCAGAGCTTGGGTGGGAAGCTGTGTCGTCGGACTGGTCACTAACACGTGGTGACACGCGGAAAACTGTAGACCCACCTCTGTGGTCTTGCTAACGATGTTGGAAAAGAGCGACGCGTCGATCTTGGCGTCGTTTCGACGCTGCTGTAAGTTGATCCCATACACTTGGCGCGTTTCAATTTCGGGAGGTGCATAGGTGGGGTCCATCTATCCCAGGTCAGCGACGTCGACAAGATGAGCATCTGAAGGGATGAGGGCACCTCGAGAACGCAATATTTTCCTGCCTTTTTCTTCTCCAGTAAGTCGAGCGCTTCCGGTGTATATCCTGGGGCGATCACACCATCGGAAACCTCCCTCGAAATGATTTTGGCAGTAGCGAGGTCGCATGGCGCAGAGAGCGCAATGAAATCACCAAACGAGGACATCCGATCCGCGCCTACGTCATGTCACGGTTAGATTTGCGACAACCCTCTTTTCCATTTGAGAGGCTGACCTCGTGCCCGTGCGTATGCGCAAGCAAGTGCCGTAAGAGGCTCTTTCAGATCGTCAACCCCATACACCTGTTTCTCGGTCTCATTCAACTCGATGCCTACCGCAGCTCCGGCAGGGGAAACATGCTTGAACGACGCAGCCGCAGGGAGGTTTAGTGCCTCTTGGAGCTCCTTTACCAACGCATACGAGTTGAGCGCGTCCAAAAGATTGATATACCCGGGCGATCCACACAAAACTACGCAAACAACGTAAGACACGCGAGGAACGCATGCAAATCACCCACCCTTGAAAGGTAAATCACCCTCGGTGACAAAGGCTTGTGCCGGTTTCTGATGTGGATTGGCGCCATAGCGCAACACCATTCGCTGCAACGGCCGAGCCTCGGTCGACGATGCGTATTGCTCTCTAAAGTAGCCACTGATCGCATCGTCGTACTTGGCGGTCATCTCGAACGCCTTGAGCGCGAGACGGTTTCGCAGAGCTTGACTCACATCCCCCTTCGTCCAAGCGTCCAAGAACGTGTCGTAGTCGGCCGGATCAGACAAGACACACACTCGCTCGTGGTTCTTTGCCGCTGCTCTGAGAAGGGTGACACCTCCGATGTCTATCTCTTCGACAGCATCCGCGAGCGTACAGCCGGGTTTAGCGATGGTTGCGGAAAAGGGATACAAGTTGCAGACGACGATGGCGATCTTGGAGATGGATTGCTCTGCGAGGTCGCGCTCGTCGGACGGAATCGCGCGTGCGAGGATGCCTTGGCAATAGCGTATCTTCAGACATGGGACTTACCGCGGGAGAGAACGGTTACCTCCGTGGACGGCAGGATGGAGCGTCTTAACGCGTCCGCCGAGCATTTCGGGTGCCTTTGTGATGTTAGAGACATCCCTGTGAGAGGGGTTTAGAATGTGTATAAAGCTGATGAGAGAGAAAAAGACGTGCTCGATGTTGATGTTGGCTTCTCGAATTTTTTTCGCGGTGCCTCCCGAGCCTAGAAGTCGGACGCCTGCTGCACTGAGGCCCTCTGCGAGTTTGACCAGCCCGGTTTTGTCATAGACGGACAACAATGCTTTCGAGGATGGTCAGTCAGTGGCCTGGTTGACGACCCCGGTGAAGCATACCAATAGACTCGGACATGGTCGGTAGTCAAGAGATCAGTTACAGCCCTAGCGTTTGATCTAATCGCGCTTATCTCGGTTAATCGGCAAATATAGCTACATTCAGCTACTGAATAAAAAATACAATGCAGGCCCAAAGGTACATCTCGACCACAAACCAAACGGAAAGGTCGTCAATATACCAGTGGCATCTAACCCACCTCACCGACCCTGTACACCTGCCTGCGCAGCCTTCCCTTGGGCCACTGGCATCTGCGGGTGCCCAGCTTGCATCGGCGTCTGACCGTTGGGCAGCCGCATCCCGCTGGCCGCCCAAGCAGCGTACTGAGCTTGCAACCTACCACCAGCTGCCATCCCATAACCAACCGGGTACCCATACAAGGCGGTATATTGTGCCATCATTTGCTGCTGGCCATCCATAACCTGCCCTTGCGCCCCCACACTCTGTACTTGACTCTGGGGTGTATGTGCTACGACCTGTTGATGAGGGTTTCCCTGTGCAGTCATGGGTCTGAACTGCGCAAAGTTGTACTGCGTTGGCATGGTAGGATGTTGAGCACCTTGGGCCATTGGTGTTGGTATCTGACCCTGCGCTTGGGCCTGAGTCTGAGCCTGAACATGAGCCTGGGCCTGTGCCTGGGCGTGGGCGTGGGCCACTTGAGTCATCCGTTGTAGTTGTATCTGAGCGTAATACTGCTGCAAATTAATATTTGCATGTGCAGCCTGTATTTGTGGTGATGGCGCAGGAGGCTGTGCTTGAGGTTGTGGGGGGTGAGGTTGGGTGGTCGTTGGCTGGGGTGGTAATGGAGCTTGCGCCGGATACCCAAGTTGTGGTGTAGAAGGTTTGGACTGAGCAGCACTAGGCGTTACCTGAACAAAATGGACAGCGCCGGAATTTGCACGATGATCAGGCGTGGGAAGCTGGGAACCAGCTGCAAGAGGGGATGAATGCGGATGGGCTTGTGACGAAGGAGGACGAGGAGATTGGGTATAGCCACGCTGTGCAGGTGAACCGGTAGTAATTGGTGTACCGGAAGGTTGTTGTTGATATGACGTATTGGAGGGAGCGGGTGAGCGGGCATGCACTGGAGGTGATCTTATCGCTGGTTGAGTCTGAAGTTGATTGACTGCAGGATGGGGAACAGGAGTTGCGGTTGATCGCGGATTCTCGGGTGTGTTTGGGTAAGGACTTCCCACAGGTTCCTTCTTGACCGCTCTCGGTTTTGAAGCATTAGTAGGTGGTGGTTGTGGAGTAGGAGCGGATGGTTGGGTAGCGGGGGCATGCGGTGGTTGGGGGACAGTAGCAGTAGTAGTAGGTTGAGTAGTAGGTGCAGGGGTCGAACGGTTGGCTGAGTTTGCTACCGTCTTCGCTAGCAGTGCTTGAGCCTCGACTTGTCGTTTTTCTCTCACCTGTTTCATAGCGTCCAATATTGGGTAGCTGACATCACCAATCAATCAGGTCGCAGAGGAACATGTTACAAACAACGTACTTGGCGACGTGTGAACGGTTCAATCTCGGGTTCATGAATTGTATAATCTTGGCACGTCTTGCCTTCTCCGACTCATCCTCCTCCTGTGTGATCGCAGCAATTTTCCGTTTCAATGAAACTGGAATAGATGGTGTGGACACTCTGAGTGTGTGATTGGCGATGCGAGTGAGGTGGGGATCAGGATCCAGACAAAGGGACGGGGACGTGTGTAACTAAGGGAGCACGTTGGTCTTTACAGTGCGTTAAACGAACGACACGTACCAGTATCTGTGCCTCCATTTCGAGTATCTGAGGGTCCGCGAGCTTGGAGCCAGTCCGTTGATTCATCAGACATAGGTCTGCCCATAGGGTTTCATCGTTGGGGTGGAGGGTCACACGACTCCTCTCGGGTTTCTCGAGTGGTGGGTCCTTTGTTCTCTTTGGACGATAGTCGAGAAGTTCAACCAACATGCAACCTAGCGACGAGAACTCGAGTCTGGGAAGGATGGTTGTCGTTGTTATGACGTACCGTCATAGAAAGGCACATTTGCAGAATCAAACAGTTCAAGATAGTCCACTGGTATTCGGTGTGCTCGTACATCATCCAACAAAGACTGGGCATGAAGAATGTCAAGTGACGGAGCAAGCCGATGCGATCTGGGCTTACCGCAACAGGATTATTGTAGAGAAACTTTGGCCCATTGTTAAGCGTCCAATATTCCGGATAGAGGTGGATGGAGAAAGATGGTGGATTAGACTCGTACTTGTCTAGCAGCTCTTCTGCTGAGCGCGTGATATTGTAGCCCGTCATGCCGGCGTCCACGTCGAGTCGTTGTCGTTATCGTCGTCGTCGTGAATGGCCGAGAACAACAGCTCCGTCACTGAGAGTACACTAGGCGTATAGGCTTTGAGACGTGGTCAACGTCGAGCTCGACGCCGAGCAAAGAGCGCTCGTTGATGGACGCGTTAATTAGCTTGAGACAACTTTGACCTCAACACATCGTTGAGGGTTACGTAAGCAACGAAGGGAGTTGGCACTCGCGGGAAAAATTAAAATTAAAAAAATAAGGAGATCATGGACAACCAGCTCAGAGAGGCCAGTCTTATCATAAATAAGTTGTACAATTTGGAACTGACGGTCGTAGTAGTTGCTACCGTTTTTGAGAGATAAAAACCCCTCTGTTCGTCAAATAGCGCTCTCCAACCTTCTTGGCCAGACGCCAAATGGGTCCCTGCATCGGAACATCTTCTTCGAAGGACTCCAAGGAGGAGGTTTACAGAAGCCCCAGGAGACGGATGTCCTCCGTGATTTGAAGTTGCTTTGTCGAGACCAGCTGGTTTGACCCTCCCTATGCTGGTCAAAGCATGCGTATGACCTCAATAACAGGGTGTCGCGCACGATGCTTTTCGTGCGCTTGTGAATCTCTCGGATTCACCACTTCTCGTCCCTTTTTTGACAGAGCCATCCTTCTTCGCATTCCTAGTATCATACATTTTAGTATGTCATTCCCCTCATGCAGATCCACGTCATTCTAATGACTTGAATATTGCAGAACCCGGATGCAATTCTCGCTGATCTGGCTTCGATGCTTTTATCAAATCTCACTAGCTCATCTACTGCATGCACCGCTCTGTTATCGCTACAGATCCAGGTCGTTCCATTGACATCGACGAGCTTCCCTGTATCATACCATCCGATACAATCGAGGTCGGGCACGTGTTCTACCCCTGTGCCGTATCCCTCTACAGATCCGCAACAAGTCCATGCATTGCCTCTCCTTGTCGAAGCGTTCGTCCAAGGGGCATCCTTAGATTCGAATCCAAAATCAGAGCGGATACGCAAAGGAGATCTCCACTTTTTATCCAGCGTATTTGCTAATATCAGTGCAGTAAGTGATTACGGAGCCTTCGTTTCATGTGCCGCCACTGTCTCATATAGGCCTCGCACTATCGCAGTCACCTGCAGGGAGACTCTTCTTTGTAACTCCAATCCCTGTCAATGTGATGAAGCCCGAGAGTGCCTTGGAGTATCCTCTTTCCAAGATCCTGCCATTCACTGAACATAAAGATATAATCCGAAGAGGTGGCGTAGCTAATACAATAAAGTGAGTCTGACTGTTGACCCTAGATCTAGCTAACACGCGTTCGTCATTTTAAGGAACTGCGCATTTCATCCCGCTGCACATCAGGCTATATTGTCTCCCGATACGGAGGAAGTCGTTGTACCGCCTTCCACAACAGCTGCACCAGGAATTGATGCGTTGCCGTACATCTTGCTTCCGCTGGCCGGCCCGGAAGAATTAGAACTTGAGGTGAGGCTTCGTGCCCATGTAGGTACATATTACTCCTCATTGTCAATTCCCAGGATCAAGAGAAACTGCCGTCTGCCTTGCAGTTTCTGCCTCCGACTAAGAAGAGGGAGCCAGATTCAGTACTGCGCCTAACTCATGTCGAAACACTCCTTTTGTTATGCACCACACGTTGGGGTCGCGATTTCTTGAGGACCAACGGTGTGTATGAAATCATCCGTGCAACACACCTAGAGGAGCTGGTGGACAAGGTATGCCGTAATTTTTGTCCGATAAGAGTATTTCTCATTGGTGGGTGGTCAAGGTGTCTGAACACATTGAACGTTTGGTGCAACTGATAAAGGGCGTGGAGGGTCCCGAGACTGCAGTCGGTCGAATTGAGTCAACAGTTACAACGGACGAGTATGAAGACTCCGACGAAGATGATAAAATCGAAGAAGTTTAGAATTATATTGAGTATATGCCTCTAATCAGGAGTCTTATCTCTCTACGACGGCCTAGGATTATAAATGACATTCAATAGACCCTGATTGCAGACCTACCATCGAGGTGTGGTGTGGGGGAGTGAGTGCCCCATGAGTGAGTCAACACCCTCAGGGATCCAGTCTGTTCTGAAGAAAGAATTTTTATGGTGATAAATTAGCTACGTACGATGTTACTACATCCGGATGCTTTACAACTACAAGTCGGCCTGGGCTCTCTCCAGCAGTGTTTTTCGCGATCAATTGGATCTCAGTCTACAACCGAGGGTCGTCCTTATGGGAGTTTAATCTCGGCTTCAGGCAATGCCTGGACGTCGTTCCCACTTAGCTCACGCTACCGTTATCGCAGACGTGACACGGAGCCGTGAACGCCTACCAATCAATATTGATCATATGCAATGGATATCATGGTGGGGCTCGCTTCATTGGTTACAACTAGAAAAAAAAAACGCTGACCTCAGGCTTCGGCTTTTCGGCTGATACAACTAGTAGGCAAACAGTGCAAACGTCCTCGCTGACTCATTGCCTGCCCTGGGCGTCACTGGCGTTTCAACCCCGACCGAGCGCTGAGGTGCGCTGAGCTATCTAATCAAAACCGTGACCAGGGCCTGCGTAACCTTGGGGTCTTTTACGACACCTGGTTGCCGACCCGCAACGTTACACCCTATCTCCAGGCTGCCCCCTCATTAATTGCTTCGACGGAAATTTCATCCCCAGTTGAAAAAGCAATCGCTCACGTAACGTGGAAACCAGCAGGGTTATCGCCATCGCGGAAAATAAAGAGAGCACGTCGACAGGTCGCCAACGGCCTGCAAGGCAAGGGGGTTGCTGTTTGCAACGCACCTCACTTGCGCGGTTCGGTCAGTGACGGCCTGGATGGGCAGCACCATTATTTTTTTTTTCCAATTCCCCTAGAACAGCCTCAGTCGACCCCGCTTCGTAGTCACCCGTGGACAGATCCCCGAGGTGACACACTCCAAGGCTTCGTAACCTTTTCCTTTGCCGTAGCCTGGACACCTGACACTTGCATCATTTCATGACGTCTCTCATATCCCGATACGATGCATGCTCCCAACTTGCCAAAAAAAAAATTTAAACAACTAAAAAAAAATTAGCCAATCCAATGGCACTGCAGTCCCTCTCCAGTATACTTACCAACTCGAGTGCGGTGACAAGCCAGTCGGAAAAAGGAGGGGAAGCAGTGCCCCCCCGTCCCGTTTTACGATTTGACCAGTGGAGCGCCATGATCTCGACTGAGCGGATATTGAATTGCCGGGTTGGACGGACTTCCAGAAGACGACCAAGGCACCTTGCATGTGCGATGGCGGCTTGATGGCGGAGCGGTATCGAAGATCGTTGCCCTCCTCCTCCTCCTTTCCATTGTTTCCAATATGGTCCTCGCTGGCGGCTGCCCTTGTGTACGCGGCATTCATATCCACCGGATCCTAATGGGCAAAAAAAAAGGTGCATACGTGTCCACCTTCGCCTGCTTGCGCGCAGCAGGATGCCGCGCCGTATCTTGACTGTGGATGAATAAAAAAGAGTTGGACCCTCAAAAGGTACGTCAGACCTGCACTTGAAGCGCTTCATGGAAAGAAGACCTGCCTTGTGTGCCCGCTACTAAAACGCGTCTGCGACGCCACCGTATGATACTAGGAAACGAAGTAAAGTTTGCTCGCCACGACTGCCCGGTGTGGCGTATGGGTGCCTTTCCACTGGATGACCCGCACACGCCGGCGGTGCACCCAGACGCGACGCGACTCATCATTTTAATAGCTATATGGACATAATCCATCCGTTTTCAATTGTCATTTGGGTGCCGAATTCATCGGCACCCACTGTTCCATGCCCAGAACCACCCATTCCCTTTGGAATCCCTGGATCACCAAGTTAGGCGTTTAAATAAATAAATAAAACCAGGGTTATGACGTCCGTTGACACTTTCGTCCCATCCGCAACTTAACTTTGTCCCATAGGTGACTGGTCCCTTTTGCGAACAACACATCACCCCGCCCTGATGCTGTCACATTTTTTTCTTGATATGCCTTTTCGGGGCGTACACGCCCAACAGTCTATCAGCGATACCAAATCACGAGGCTGCGACAGGGTCTTTTGCTGCTGCTAATTACGTATGCCATGTGGTATGTTTTCAAGGTTAGCTTTTCCAGCTTTTTTCCGAGCACAAGTTTGGCGCGGCTATTGCGCAGGAACTGGCTCGTTTCTGCCAAGTGCCTGATTTTGCACAGATCGCACCGATAAACTTTGAAGAGGGATGCGGGCATGCATCATCCCGGAACGTAAACGTGTAAACGCACAAGCTTTTCACATCATTCGTTCGCCACTGGAACGTGGCTCTATGCATTCTAGATTGATGTAACATTTAGATTTAAAGCAAATATGGCCGGGTCCATTTTTCTTCCTCTCCCAGACGATGGTGCATGCAAGAGTCCATAATCACCGTTAGAGGCTAGTCACCATAGGGCACATGAGAATGCACGATCTTTACGGACAAGACGCTACCCCCTCCTCCCATGGTCGCCAAAATCGCTCCTACGGTCCTGCGACCCATAAGAGTCTTCGTCTTCGCTTCCACCGCTAGAGAGTGCGGTTGGTTCCTCTATTTGCTGCTGCGAACTCTGGCCGACATTATCGCCGGCCCGAGAGCGTGTCTCGCCTCGTGCCCGTTTTTTGAGCTATGAAATTGGAAAAAAAAAGGAGAGACGGATGTCAGCGAGTGCCAATTCATGTGAAGATCCCCTGTGACGTACAAGTTTGGCATACACGAGGCCACAGGCATTGCACAGCGTTCTCGGACCTTTGTAGTTTCCCGTCAACGCACATGCGTACCGGGGATAAGATGACCATGATGTGCTTACCGAGTGGCCCACGACGCCATTCAGGCGTTGATGTCGCGTTGCAACCGAGACATGTTTGACCCTCTTGTGCATGTTCGTCCGCCTTCTGTAATAGGAAGCGAAAAAGGAAAATGATCAATATCATCTTACTCATCCGACATTGCGTCCGCGGCACTAATTTACCTGGCGTTTTGACGCTGGTGCGTCCTTGTCGCCGACGCTTGTGGCAGACCGAACGTCGGGGTTCGATTGCGCAATCGCGGATTGAAGCACTTGTGCGCCAAAGTTTGCAGACTGCAGCATGCGGTCGATGTTTTCTACCGGTGGCGACCGGGACGCGGCGAACGTTCCAGTTACCATATTACTGGCGTTATCCATGATAAGCCGATAGGAATCCTGGAGCTGGAGAAAATGAAGAGTCAGAAAAATGCAGGTCTGAGAAGGACGTTGATGATTACCTTGGCGAAATCAGGGCCAGAAGCGGTGGTGGCAGCGGGCGCAGTGGCCGGCGAGTCTTTCTCCCTCCGCCTTGTCCGCGGTGGAGAGGGGTTGTGTGACGAGGCAGGGAGGGGCTGCGAGTACCCGCTGTCCTGCCTGCGGGGTTCGTGTGGCGGGGGAAGACTGGTCTGCGGGAAACCACGCGCATCTGGGGTGGAAACGGGGGGAGGGGCGTCCTGTCGAGGGGCGGTGGAAGCGTATGTCATCTCCGCTGGCATAGACTGGGAGGTAAATGGCTGTGTGTATTGCTGAGACGCCCAAGAATCCTGCTGCCACGGCTGGGCATGGGCGGAGGGGATGCTGTATGAAGCCGGAGGATAGGGTGTAGAGGAGGCATATGAGGGGGATGGCTGAAAATTCGGTTGCTGTTGCGGGGAGTGTGTCTGAGACGTGTTTGAGCGTACGGTTCGACCCGAGGGTTGGGCAGGGGGTGCGGTGGACTCGAACGGTGTGGTGGGGTATGAAGGGTAGTCATAGGAGGAACCTGTTTGCTGATGATGATACATGTAGCCTGTATGAATCGGAGGAAGGATGGTGCTGGAGGCAGCGGCGGCCGAACGCGCTTTTATGCGAGACGATATCGCAGGGACCAAGGAGGTGTGTGCAAACTCGGAACGCAAGACCGGGTTAGGAGTTTGTGGATGGAAGACACGAGGCTAGGCTATAAATCCGAAATGAAGGACGAGGGGGAGAAGGGATCAGCATCGAAGGGGGTTAATGATTAACTTTGACACGCAGCGATGGAAACAAGGAGAGGTAGCGGTTCCGCTCCACACGGGCCAATATGGCTGCGAAGGCAGCGTGCGCGCGCGGAGTCGGACACCTAGGGAAGAGTGTCAGACGAAGAAGAAGCAAATCCTCACGTTTTAGCGGGTTTGGCAGCCTCGGCGCTGCGAACGGTTACGAAGTGACGGTGACATCAAAGATCAGCGCAGAAAGAAGCATGGGAGTCTGAGCGTCTCAATATAATCAATAATACACAAGGATATCTGTAATTTTGAATCCGCTGTCAGACGTCAATTAAGTAGTAACCGTGTCAAGTCACGGCGGTGGGGTCGCTCGGAGGCTGATTACAACCTGATTTGATGATCCCATTTTCGATCCAGCAAGCCGCACTACAGGCCATATATGACCTAGTACTAATCCTATCCAAATGTCCGTCTATATTAGATAAAAAAAATGCGAATTGCGACATGTCGACATGATAATGGGATGTGAAACTGAAACGGACCGACTATCCAGATTGCATCTGTTCCTGTCCCTTCAATAATGGCTGCCTCCCATTCGACACCTCATCCCATTCGCTCGCTCCAACCACATCACCCACGTTTCGCATCGCCGATTCCTCAACGTCATCACCATCTTCTTCTTCTTCGTCCGAAACAGGCTTGGCAGCGTGCTTAGTGTGTCCAACTCCACTTGCTGCCCGCTCCTGCGCCCGTCTTCGTCTGCGAAGAATCTGCTTGCGGTCCCGAATCGCTCGGCGGTACTCCACCCCGTCCCCATAAAACAACGAATACTCGCATCGCGGACAGATCCATTCCTCCGCAGGCTTCACTATCTGCGTTTTCGGCGTAGCAACCTCCTGTTTCCGTCGACGAGGTGGCAGTTCTGCAGACAGAAATCGAAGCGGTTGTGGTCCGAGCGAGTTGTGCGCGTTTAGCGTGGCCTGGACTGGGTTCGCATGCCCCGAAGAGGCAACGCGAGAAGGGACGTAATTGTTACGGTGGTGAGGGTTCGACGCAATAGCGAGCCCATTACGCTTTTTCTTCTTGCTCCCGCGGCTCTTGCCTGATGGGGACAGATCTATAGGGTCCACCGATTGCTTGTCACTAGCCAGGGATGGTTGCAGCTTGCCCGACCGTTTCGTCCGTGATGCTTTGCTGGCAACAAGGGCAGCCTGCTTTGCTTCCGCGGCAGCCTTGGCTGCTTGTCGCGCAAGCTCAGCTTCAAAGCGTGAGCGGAGTGCCAGCACCTCCTCTTTCGTCGCAACGAGGCGATCAGAGGCTGAGATAAAATGCCGAGATGATCAAGCTCCACCATAAACAGACAACACGAGATCATCACTCACTTGCACTGGGGAACGTAAACGTGAACTCAGCCGTTGGGAATGAAACACCCTTTTCTGTGGCTCTGCGAGCAGACGCCTGCACTGCTGCGGCACGCGCCAACCGAGGACCTCGTCGACGAGAGAGATGCACTTTCGGCGGCGCAGCGTCGGAGCTGAACAGGGCGCTGACAAAGGGCAGGTGTGTAGAGAGGGCCTGGTCGAGCGCGAGCGCATCGCCAAGCGACAAGGCCCCAAGAACGGCCGCGAGCTGCCGCTTTCTGTGCTTGAGTAGCTCCTTGTGCTGCAAGCCAGCGAGGGTCGACGGACTCATCTTGCCTTTCCTCTGCACATGCGTGGTGGCCGAAGAAGGTGGAGCAAGGAGCGCATCGAGATCTTGATCTGACCTCCCCGTCGACAGCACATTGTCGCCCATCTCTTCTTCCACGCTGAGTGGCAGGCTCACCTCCCTCCCATTTACCGTCCCAGACATGTTCGCTGGCACTTTTCTCTTCTTGGTGTTTCCCGGCTGCTGCAAATGGTCGGCGTAATCACCTTCGCTGTGATCCTCGTCCTGCTTTCCCGATCCCAGCCCGTCGGCGAATCGCTGGTAGACGGCACTCAGATCAAACGTCTGAGAGAAGGATCCAGGGAGACTCCCGTCCAGACCGTCGCCCCCTACGCCCCGTGTGATATCGCCACCGCTGAGCACGGAGGAATAATAGGACTGCAGGGCCATTGACGATGAAAGGGAGTCTGCACGTGCGATGAGCTCTTCGGCGAGTGACTCTGCGCCACCCAGAAGGTCTGCCATGGGCTGAATGAGGTCGTCTGGCCCAGAGACCTGTGCAGCAACGCCGGATGTGCGTCTGCGTTTAGGTAACGGCTTGAGCCTCCTCAACGGTGGAAATTCAGCTGTGGGCGATGAGCCATGGAGGTGCATGGTCTTGAGCAGAGAAAAGTTTTTGATCCTGTTGGTGGTAAAGGAACACGTATAGCCGGCGAGTCGCAACCCCCTCAAAGGTTGCTGAATGGTCGTGAGATCGCAAAAAAATTAGTCTGTGCTGTGCCACAAGTTCTAAGTGATACCATTGAAATAGTTTTAAAACAAAGGAGTAAGGTACATGATATGCGGATGCTCTAACAGCTAATAGTGTCTCGTCATGCAATGAGGATATCAGAATAATGTCCGACTTGCGCATCGCAATGCCAATAAATGATGGGGTATCGCGAAACGAAAGACTGACACTAAGGCTAGGTTGTGTGGCTGCTCATGATCTACGGCCCGCCGTTTACGTCTATCTATGATGTGGACGGCAATGAGGTGTGGTAGCGCGTGTGGCGATGATGTATAGGGAACATGGAATGACAGACGCGCCGAGGAGAGTAGAAACACAGACGGAATAAGAGAGACCGCATAGTCTTCATGATGAGCAGGTGCAACGAGACAAATCCATTCGAAAGAGCAGCGCAGAAAGTCCGAGCGATTCAGAGATAGCGAGAAACAGACAGCGAAAACGAGGCGAGAGACCGGTCCGTTTAAGTAATGGTTTTTATGCGGGACCGGGTTGATGACGAAATGCTTCATGGAGGGTCAAGTGAACGTCGAGGGTTGCGTCGAGTCTGGAGTTAATTATTTTTCTTCTTCTTACCACCAGCTGGAGCCGCCATTGCCATAGCTATTTCCGCCCCCGCCGTATCCACCATAAGATGGCGATGGTCCTCCTCCATATCCTCCCCTACCGCTGTACCCACCATATCCACCACCCCCGTACCCACCGCTCGGTTGGCGGTAGTCACGGTTGCCACCCCGACCTCTCCCACCCCCACGGCCACGACCACGGAAGCTGCCACCGAATGTTGTCTCCTGGACCACGTTTTCCAACCACGCTGGAATCTCTTGGTTGGCTTCGCGGAGCAGTTCCATCAAGTCCCGGACAATGTTTTTATTACCCCGGTTGAAGAATGCGGTAGAGACACCGGTGTTGCCTGCACGACCAGTACGACCAATCCGGTGTACATAGTCGTCGATGTCAGAAGGCAGGTCATAGTTGATAACATGGGTGACGTTAGGAATATCGAGACCACGAGCGGCGACAGCAGTAGCAACGAGGATAGGAGTACGTCCGGTGCGGAACGTTTGCAATGCCGTTTCACGTTCCCGCTGAGTGCGGTCACCATGAATGGACGTGGCAGGGAGATGGTTGGACATGAGGAAGTCGGAGAGCATATCGGCCATCCTCTTGGTCTCAACAAAGACGAGGGTTAGACCACCCGGAGGTTCCGAGGCAAGAAGGTCAAGCAAAACAGAGCGCTTGTCGTGATCTTCGACATACTCGATCTTCTGAGTGATGTTTTCCGAGGTAGACCCGACGCGCCCGACGGAGAGGAAAATGTAATCGTTGAGAAAGTCCCGAGCAAGCATCTGGATGTCACGGGGAAAGGTTGCGCTAAACATGAGAGTCTGACGGTCCTGGACACCAGGCATATCTTCGCCTTGGACGATGCGCCTGATCTGGGGTTCGAAACCCATATCGAGCATACGATCAGCTTCATCGAGGACTAGATAACGAATGTTTGACAAGCTGATCTTTCCACGCTCGATCAAGTCCACGAGACGACCGGGTGTGGCGCTGAGGAGATCACAGCCGCGCTCGATCTGACGCAGTTGATGATTGATGTCGGCACCCCCATACACAACGGCGGGGCGGACCCAGGAGCGATAGGCAAATTTGCGGGCTTCTTCGTGAATCTGGCTGACCAGTTCACGGGTGGGTGCCAAGATCAAGGCTGTGGGATAGGCTTTACGACCGCGTGAGTAACCCAACTGGGGGTCGGCAGGTGGAGCACAGGGCCCGGAAACAAAGGATGCTGATAAGATAGGGAAAAGGAAACCTGCAGTTTTTCCTGAACCAGTCTTTGGTCGGATGTTAGCCGACACGTGCATGCGCAGCAGGGTAGAATAGGAACTTACCTGAGCACAGGCCATCAAATCTCTATTGGCAGCAACGATGGGAATGGAGTACTTTTGAACTGGAGTTGGTGTAGTGTAATGAGCGAAAGAGATGTTTTCTAGGAGAACAGGGTCTAGTGGGGGGCTTGTGAAAGCAGTGACAGGCTCAGGTACTCCAGCGCCAGTCGCTTCGACAGGGATATCGTCATATTTCTCGAAATTTATTCCAGTGTGTTGTTTAGACGGATCGGAAGGGTCACCAAAAAGCTCCTTCTCGAGACGTACGTTGCGTGAACCGACGACGTGGGCGCCATTGCGCCAAACACCGGCACCAGGCAACTCGCGTGGGAGGCCATCCCCCCGACTCTCTCTGGGGGACCAGCCGTTTGTAGAGGGGCGAGGTGCCCACTCATTTGCAGGCGCACTGCGGGAAGAGCCAAAGGCACTAAAGCCACCGGGTTTTCCCCTCTCGTTGTGACCACCACGCAATGACTCGTAACCACTGCGAGGCGATGCGCGTGGGTCGTTCCAGCCGGGCCTACAGAGCGCTGGTGAGCCGTGAAAGATAACGTAGGACGAGACATGACATACCCATTGGAGGTTGGAGATGGAGATGGGGAAGAAGCAGCCCGCTGCGCATTTCTCAGATGTGGGGGAACATAAGTCGATTTTGCGCCATTAATTCCGAGTGAAGCTATAGAAAGAAGGAAAAAAAAAGTGAGTACCAAGAATTAGTAGTAAATTAGAGAAGGATACCGACCGAACTGAGACTCGAGAGTTGCGTTACCGTTTACAATTCCATTGGTCATAGTTGATTGTCTGTCTTGATGATGATGATGGAGGGAAAGAGGGAAGCAACACAAAATCAGAACGGAAAAAATGAGCTGGGAATTGATGACTAATTTATTTGTTTTTCCCATGAAAAATACCCCATCGTTGCTTAGTCATCACATATCCAATGGCTCAACCTCAACCTCCGCTCCTCCCGGGGCAAATGCAGAGACCGCCCCAGATGATGCCCGCACCGCAGCCTGACCCGCTCATGCAGGCGCGCATCGACGCCGAATTTCGCCAGGTCGATCTCGCAGTCGGCGGGCCCGGTCACGCGTTCGCGTTCTGCAACAAACACAAGGTCGAAAAGTGTGACGTGTGCGATGTAGACTTTACCGCCCTCAACCGCATCTCCAAGATTCTCGTCACCAACCCCAACCTTCGCTGCCCACCGCCTCCAAATGTCGTTCAGCAAAAGCTCTCGCAGGCGGTCACGAACACCAAGGACGAGGGAAACGTATGCATCGGTCCGACCTTGGCTTAGACAGTAGCTTATATCGTACCCAGAACCTCTACAAAGTCAATAAACGCAAGGAAGCCCTCGCCAAGTACAACCTTGCCGCAAGCATTGCAGTGCAACGTCCCCCTTGGGAAAGCTCGGCAGTATTGAGGGAGGAGCTGTCTACCGTCGTCTCAAATAGATCGACGACGTTGTTGGAACTTGGCGACTATCTTGGCGCGCTTGCCGATGCCGAGACAGTCATTTCCATTCGCCGCAACTGGGCCAAAGGCCATTTCAGGAAGGCAAAGGCTCTTGTGGGTCTTGGACAGCTTCAAGAAGCCATCGACTCAGTAGCTCTCGGGCTACAATTTGAGCCGAACAATGCTGTAAGTACTCCCTTCCTTCTCCCTCCCTCTTCGCTCCTAAATCTTTCACAGGAATTGAATGGCTACATGGCTGAACTTCAAAAGATTGCAGAGACACGTGGCTCTGTATCATCTCCCGTTCAAGACACAGCATCCGACGCCCCTGCCTCCGAGTAGATCGTTTCCTTCCCCTTTTATTACACTTGCCTTGTAATGCCTTCGGCCGAAGAAATACAGTTTTTTGGCATCCCTGGTACCCAATTGGCGTAGAGCGCGTGTTTGCGAAATGGCAACTGCGGATCTTGAACTCGCCGATCCTACGGTATGTTGTCTAGGTATGTCATACCCCACGAAACTGACCCTCGCGCTCGCGCTATGGTCAAATTGAACTGGTTCGAATTGGATGACTAACCTTTCGGTCAAGTTGATGCCTTCAATCTTTGATCGGAAAATTCCAGACAATGTTTTATCAATGCAGCACCTGCCAGTGCTGTGAAGGCTCCATGTCCAGCAATGTCATCTGTCGTGGACGGGAGGCGCGACCTCGCCAGGGCCATAGCCATTGCCGCGAAGTTATCCATCATGTATATCCGCATTTTCCTGTGGCATGACGTTGCGATTTCAAACGCTGTATGGACATCCTCCGCTTTGGGGCGTCTCATTTACCTCACGGTTTTTCCAGAAGGCATTTGATTTTCATTATTAATAGCTATACTTTTGCCAGTCGCACGCACATTGACTAGACTGGCTGCACGCCGAGCGCCCCAGCCAGTTCATGGAGAGCAAGCCAGTGGCCTGCCACAAAGCCTCCGAAACGCGTGTTCTACGTCAGACGGGATATCCAGGTTGCCGACAAAGGGGTTATCGTGTCTGGAAACTCAACTTTACTGCTAACTAAGTCGAATTAGGGAATCGTACGCTCGGTGACGAGGCTGGGGTATAAAGCGAGGCGGAGATGGGTCGAGTCACCATACCCTCCCAGCTTCCAACTTGTTTAGTGAGAGCACTCTGTCGACTTCCCTTGGGGGTATACTGAGATTAGCTGTTGCAGCCGACCTCTACGTCGACAGATCAGTACCCCACACGTATACACTATCCACAAACATGTTCTTGCACGCTGTAAGGTATCCCTTCTCCCGCACGACGCGGGTCCGCTCATCGTTGTTTGCAGGACGCTGCTGAAGCCAGGCCTCTTGCCCCGCAAGGTAGACCAAACGACACCAGTGCCAATGTCAATAGGCCAGAAACCACGACCACGCGACCTATCAGGTCGGCGGTGAGGGGTACCTAAACGTCCCCTGCAGATGCATGACAGAGGAGGGGGTGGCGATATCTCACGGCGCGAGAGGGGCGAACGTGAGGAAATGGTCTTGGAATGGTGTTGCTTGCCCGATTTTCTGACAGTGTCCTTTGATTTGATGCTTCCCTCTCTTTATGGGGTGAACAATAAGAGTCGGAGACTTCAATGGTCCATGCGTCCCACCGAACGTTGCCCGATCTCCCGGAAGGCCCTGGACGTGTATGATTCGACGACACTTTGACAGTAACTTTGCGCCCCCCCTCCGTTGATTGATAAGAAGCGCTGCTGATGTGAGCCGAACCATTTCAAGATGACGCCGCAATGGGACGCCTTGGACTGGCTCACTTTTTCCCAATCGTCCAGGCGTCTCTTTATTCGGTCCGCAATGATCGGAGAAGACGTACCCGACAACCGTGTCAGGGTAGTGCTTGGTGACAAGGAACGCCCACCAGAACCTCGTGCTGGCATTCATTGTCGCTACAGATAAGCACCAATGGGGGAACAGATAGCACCTCTCATGCGGGGACTACCACTAGCCGGCGAAAGCTCACACGTACCGTTGCTTATCAATAAGTTGGGACGCTCGTTAAAGGGGCACGGTGGGATGTCGGTACTTACAATGGTTTGATCGGAACCCCGATCCGTAGGCTGACCCTACGTCTGAGTCCCCCACACCTACGTCCATATCGCAGTGTATAATTCGCCGTCAAACTGCACGATACGGGTCTTCCCACCGGAATGCCCATCGGAAGGTGAGAAGTACCACCACGGGGAAACGCTGGTACGTGCGATCGTAACACCGAGGAGACCATGACGAGAATGCCATGATGTGGAGTCCCAGGTTTGCCGTGATAAGAAACGGTTTCATGCCTCCGCGAGTCGATGGCGGGCACGCGCGTTCCACGATTCCAAAACCAATACAATTGCACTGAAGTCCTAATCAAGGTCTGTTCGTGAACCGTCTTTGCCCGAAAATAGGCACCACTCATCACCGCGGACGCCTTTTTTTAACGCCCTGTATAAATTCCAAGGAATAGTCCCCATATCTACCTTATCGGCTTTCTGAATTCCCCGGCAAAGCCGGCTTTACCCCGCCCCCGCCTGTGACTACGTCGTTGATCTGCAAATCCGCAGGGACGGGTGCGGGGACGCCACCGTCTTGCCATCCTGACCGCAAGGTGCCGTTTGCATTTTCGACGCGCAGGAAAAACTCTGGCGACATAAATCCGTCACTGTTGCCTTCCGTGAGGACGACACCATTTGCGGAAAGATAAAATTTAATTCCTGCGTCAAGAGCTTTTTGGACGTCTATAAAGATGAGGACTTGAGACGAGTTCCGCATGCCTAGTTCATTTACATTTAACTTCCTGGACATGGTTATCGAACGGTGGACCTACCGCTGATAACGCCACTACCTGGTACATTCTGCGCGAGATGGATATGATTTCGTTTCATTTTTGACAATCCTTCGGTGGCTAGCAAAAGAAAGTTGGGAAAGGGGAAACCGATATTGGAAGACACGAACCTATGGATGTCCATGCTTGGCGTGTTGTGCCATGGACAGCCATGGGTATCTCAGACGCCGATAGAACTGGTTGTAACTCAAGTTCAACGTTCTAGCATGTATTTTGAGTAGATGACTCGGATTCACCGCTGAAACGACAGACCTTCATGGAGTGACCTTGATTAGCCCGTATCCACCACACATCCGTACCAGCGGATTCCGACGTTTGTGGTTCAAGCAGAAGATGATACCGGGATTTTTGATCGCGCTTCACGATCTCTTGAAGGTGCGTGAACGTGACATCCCCAAACATGGGATTGGCAAGCTACCTGACGGAGCTCTACCGATCGTCATGGTCAAAATGCTGTGGGCTCACGACGTCGGAAACCTTTGCGTAACCATCCTGGCGGATAGTCAAACCAGCCTTTTCTGCGCCATGGCGAAGTAACCACGAGAGGCTCTTTGAGATGCGTATATCTGGGGAATCCTTTGGGTGTCCACGTAGTTTAGAAGGTTTCTTGGCGGCTTGTTGGCTCATTTTCGGGTAGTGGCCCGTAAATTGTTTCGCTATGTGAATATGCCTGATGGTGATGCTATCAAAGATGGTGGTTAGCATTCGCCCTCGCTCAGTTTGCGCGGAGTATCTGACCAATTGGAACCGAAGTGATTGATCAACATCTGACCAGCGCTTCTAGACCGGTGTTGCCCAAAGACAGTGCTGTCAGCCTCTACATGTTTGGTTTCGGTCTCACCGTCTCTTTGAACCACTCCTTATCATGACTGCCCCTCAATCATCAAAGTGGGCGGGCATCAAGAACCGGATCTCTCACCGCGAAACTCGAAAATCACTACCATCACAATGGGCGGCTAATACTACGTCAGGACGTGGCCATACCGCACGCGGCGTCATCCAAGGCTGGAGTAACTGGGCAGGTCAAAAAATTAGACGCGGCTCTACGGACGTCGCCACCGTCGACGAGGTCCACCTCGTCCCTGGTTGGGCGACCAAACACCCTCGCCCTGGAGGTGAGCCACCTGGGTTCTATTCCAGTCCTGCACTGGCACTGACGGTGTTTTGGGTAGACTCTTTCGACGTCGTATTCAACATATCCGGGTTCGCAACGTCTCGCCGAACCCCCGAACTGCTTACCCGTTCGCAGCGGGCGTTCCTTATCCTTGCCAGACGTACGGACTCCAAACGCTCGACAATATTCTTCGTTGACCATCAGGATAGGCTTTGCATCCATACCCAAACCCCAGTCAACACTGGGGGACCAATTAGATACCGAACTAGTGCAGAATTACCCCGAACTACTCCATCTTCCACCCCGTCCCTACGAAATCCCTGACGACTATGAGGTCGAAACCCTTGACGCCCACTTTCGGAATAGCGGAGACTATGACCATGAGGTGGACGATGTCCACTTTGCCCATCAATTAATACCAGCCGATCTGATACCAGCCGAATTGGCGCGCTTGCATGAAAACCTGAAATCGCGACTCAGACTGTTCTGGGCATCATCACTGCCCTCTCGAAGAGTTCACGTCTCCGTCTCCTTACAATCACCCAACCCTACATACAACCGACACTCATCCGGGCCTCTCTGGACCAGGGAGATGCTAACTGGCCAAAATGGACATTTTTCAGAAACATTCAGAATAGATTGGAACGACATCAGGACGCATCTATTTGACACAGACATCACATCCCACGTCGAATATGAACTCTTGGTGGAGGCGCGCGTCATCAACACAGAGCGCATCCACGACCTCCACGAGACGCCTACGAGCGTCCTCCATATACCCATCACTGATTCAGTCATACGCGTCATCTCCGACATTGATGATACGGTCAAAGTATCGAGGATCTTGGATGGCACACGTGCGATTTTCAATCAGGTGTTTGTCAAAGATCTAGAAGATTCAATCATTCCTGAGATGGGAGAATGGTATGATACAATGTGGAAGCGCGGGGTTAGCTTTCACTATGTGGTCTGTCTGAGTCGTTATTTCTTTACCTGAATACTCACTGTGCGACAGTCGAATTCCCCTTTCGAACTTCTTCCAGTAATCAATCAATTTATCAGCATTTCGAAGCTCCCTCGTGGTTCGATCCGTTTACGCTCTTACGCGGGGCGATCACTTTTCAACGGTCTTCTATCAGCTCCCGGGACCAGGAAGAGAGGGAATGTTGTCGAAGTTTTGGATCAGTTCCCTGAATCTCAGTTTCTTCTCGTCGGAGATTCGGGGGAACAGGATCTAGAATTGTATTCTACGCTGGCCGCTGAGCGGCCGAGTCAGATTTCTGGCGTATTCATACGGGATGTGAGCGCCGTCGGTCTCGAGGATCCAACAGGATCCAAGACAGATTTCGGGTTGACTAATTCACCGATGAAACCCAAGAAGGGCGGCACCATGCCCTTCCCCACCAGCATATCAACACGTGTCGTGCCGAAACGTGCCGCTTCTGATACAGATATCTCCCCTCCACACCCAGGCGCCATCCGCATTCCCATCAAGAAGGGATTACTCCCTCCACCATCCTATTCATTCGAGCCATCATCCGATTCCAAGGCGTTGAGCCACGTATATGAAGAATCGGTGGCATCCATCACTTCGTCAGGTTCTGCATCCTCAAGTTCCCATTCGATACGCAATCCGCGACCCATGTCGGAGGAGGAGAAGAAGCGATGTGATCTACAACATCGGGTGCACAAGGCGCGGTTATTGATGCCGTCGCACGTCGTGTTGAGGGTGTTTGAGGACCCAAAGGATTGCATAGAGGCGGACCGGATTATTCAGCGGTTCATGATCGCCAACTAACCATGGTTTTTATTTTAGAGCTGGGCGCGGCTCGCTCGTCGTTATCGCGTGACAAGTTGTACCCATTAGTTATTTATTCAAGCAATCGATGTTTTGTTCGGTTTTGGGGACTTCTGCTGAGGGTCCTGCTTCATGCAGATTGATCAGGTTCTAGTGGATCCCCCCTTCTGTTTCACCGTGCAGTTCGCTTACGAAGCTGTTCCGAGTAAGCCACAAGACACGCCCCCCGAGCCCCACGGACAGCTCAGGGCGTAGTAATTAATTTCTGCCAACGCGCGCGTGTTCCCCAGTTCAAGTAGCATCCACGTGGCAGCGACGCATTAGCAAGATTCAAAGTGAGTTCCGGTTATCATTTCGTGCATACGCGGTACAAACAGTCGTGTCGACGTTGGGCTAATAATTACTTAAAAAAATACTAGCGCTACACGGTGAAGGGGTCGAACTGGGCGAGGACGGCGATGGAGCTACGCGCCGCGATGTCCACCGTTATTCTGGTTGCCGTTGCTGTTTACGGTGCACCCCGTTCCGCTGCCCTTGCTCCCGTTGCCAGCCGTGAGCTCGTTTGGTTTGCCCCAGTAGGGTCGTTTGATCGCGGCGCTGCGGGGTACGGTGTCGGTGATCTGACCAGAGGTTAGTCCTCGTTCAGTTATCTGCGAGCGAGGGCTTGCCTTGGAGATGCGCATTGTGTTCGGTCTAGGTAGAGATTAAGAAATACGAATTGGTTTGGTTCTACGGAGAAAGGAGGTAAGCGTGGTGAAAAAGATCTGGGAGCTCGCTGACCTCGATGTGGGCGATTTGTTGGTTGACTTGGCCTTTTGTCCATGAATCGAACGCTCTTTATACCTGACACGTCTGACCACCAGCTCGTTGTTCGTAATATCCACAGCCAACGAGGGAAGGCGTGCGTCGGACAGCCCAGCAGATGATCAATATGAAGAATCAATCGACGCAACTAAGCCCGAGATACCGCAGTGCTCGTGCATTGTTCTCAGTTGGATGCAGTGAGTTCGTCGAGCTTTGCGGAAATGAAACCCCGACCCCTGAGCTACGGTCCTATCTGATGACAACCCGACGAGGCTCCTACCGCGTGTATGATGGGTACGAACAGGAACCACGAACGGACGTACTCTGGCCAATCACCGCGAATCGTCGTCGTCAGCTGTGCGTCGGCGGACGTGTGGGTGTGCGCAAGGTACTTTTCTAGCGGCCCCGCCTTTCCATTTTCCATCTTAAGCGCGTTCTATTTGCCGAGGCAAGATTGAGTTAGGCGCCCCATGATCCCGACTACGATCAACACCATGCCACCCTATGCTCATTCTAAAAGCAGTCAGGGAAGCGTGACCTTAGTGACGGGAGCATCGCATGCCCGAGCCATGTGCTCGGTTGAACAGCTTCGTGATGATCTATAATTATTTCAGCCATACTGCGAACGATGGGGACGCTGATTGGTTCTGGGCATCAATATCGACTCAGCGATTCGCATCGCAAGGTAGAGATCATGAACGACAGCTGGTGTGCGTGCTCCCGTCTCGTAATTGATCGTTGAATACAAGGGCGTTGGCAAAATGAATCGATCATGACTGAAGCTACTTGCCCGTCGCAGTACCACCAGGAACACGGGCGTACGATGTTCCCGGATCGGTCATGCGTTTGAACGGAGTTGTTGCTTCTCGCGTCGCGTTGGATTCCGTGTATGACATGTATACGAGATTTTTCCACACGATCCAGCATCGCGGATCAAATAGAAGTGAGAAAAGGACGAATTCGAGTTGACTTGTGGTCGGATATGTAATGCATCGTTGGGCCTTGGGGAACGCACCTGAAGGGCCAATTGATGAACACTCGCATCTGTCAACAAAGAGATCAGATTTCCAGCCATACCTTGTACTTTCCTAGAATATACAGGCGTCCGACCGAATTAGGAACACCGCATCACAGGCACGCGTGAATGGCTTTCCGCATCCACGGAACGAAGGAGACCGTTTTGAACAGTCACTCCGAGGAGTAAGCTCATTCAGGCAGGGCATAGATTGGCACCGCAGACTGAGACAATATCATTTGGCTCGGGCTGAGCTGATTGATATGGCGGTAGTCTTTCATCCTGAAAATACCGCTTTTCTGCAAAAACAAGAATGTGAGCTGAGAGAATGCATCGCAGAGATAGCCGAAAGGTCTGGTTCTTTTCCAGGAAAGAAGCTGACGGTGAGTCATTCGTCGCCAGCTTGGATCACACCGGGATTCGATAGGAACAACGATGGCGTTCCGATGAACCGTAGGTGTGACACGTCACGCGATGAGTCACGTCCTTTTTATAGCCATAGCCATGCCAGATTGCGTCTTGTCCTTTTGACCACATCCACGACGATAGCGAGAGCGACTCTGTCCGTCGTCCCAAACTAAATACCAAGGTTTGTCTAATGAAAGTGTACACTCGGGCGTCGATTTCTCAACCGCGCTGTAGCCTCGACCTTTTGTTTCCCGCGCCAATCTTCAAATGAATACCGCCGCAAGGGGATCGCGTCGTAATAATGCTCAGCGACGTCAACCTCCACCCATATCCGGTCCCTCATCGCTGCAAAGCCAGCGAAGACGCAGGTCCCGCTCTCCAGACCCTCAACCTGCCCAAGAGCCCCGTCCTACCATCGTGATGCGCAAACCTGACACGCATCCACCTGGGGACCCGAGTAAGCGCAAAAAGCCCACAAATCCACCCCTTCCATCCTCGAGCTCGAGATCATTTCTCGTGGCTGCCGACGATGCCAACTCGTCTGAGCGTGGACGCAAGTCCAAACCGAAACTCCGTTCCCACACTCGCCATCTAGGAGAGAACGTTGCTCATGCGAGCACGTCTCGTGTACCAGAAGTACAGGCTGCTTCTTCCAAGAGGGAGCGATCGAAATCTCGGGAATCGGTCAAGTTGCCATCAAAGGGTACCACTTCTGATGTTGAAGGATCGGGAAGAGATACGCATGGCGTCATCGAGGCGCATGCTGAGTATAGTGGCCCTTTTGCCGCCGCCGAGTTTGCGAAAATGAAACGGGAGCTAGATGCCTGGAAAAGGGTGCGCATATATCCACTACACTAGCTTCTGCGTTGCCCATATCGCCTTTAGCTGGCTCACGAAAACAAGAAAGCTATGAAAAAGCAAAACAAGGTAATCTTAATTCAACCGTTTTATACGCGACGCTAAAATCATTCAGGTGATCGAAGAGTTGAAACAGCAAGACAATGCATCGCGACAGGTGAGATATCTTTCATGTAGTCACCTTGAACGCTGATCTGATTCTTTCTTTCCAGAAACTGAAAGAATCCGAATCTCAGTTAACCAAGTTACAAAGCAAGACAAAAAAGTCGGACGAGGTTTGTTGCTTCGCCTTGAATTCACCGCTTCTTGCTGAACAATGCGTCTTTTCTCAGGCTATCGCCACTATAGAAAGCAATTCGCAGTGTCAAATTTGCATGGAGTTACTCTACCGGCCATATGCGTGCGTTTTGTGTTGCCACTTGACTCTGCCGCGTTCCTGAATAGCAACAGCCTTTCTCCCTGTGGACACATCCTATGCGTGACATGCCTTCAAGAATGGTTCCGCAAAGCACCGGCAGTCGACGATGAAATGTACGATGACAGCGATCCTGATTACCTGCTTCGTCGGCGCAAGACTTGTCCATGTTGTCGTACCAACGTAAGACACCGCCCGATACCCGTCTTCATGATCAAAGCCATCGTAGCTGCGATCGCGAAAGCAAAAGGTCCACAAAATGGGCCTTCGCTCGCCCGGGACTTGGCATCCAACGACTCTGATCCGTGGGAGGGCCTCTTTCCCGACGACGACGAGGAGATTGATGATTACGGCGCGACGGACGACGAAGATGAAGAGGAAGAAGAAGACCTAGATGAAGAGGACGAAGAAGACTCGAGCTGGTACGAGGAGGTATTTAGTTACGGTACCGGGAGCGAGGAAGAACCATATCAAGGAGTTTACGCATACCCACAATGGGCGCCTCCTAGTGTCGTCATCGACGAGGACGACTACCTCTTTGACCAGCTGGATGAAAGCGACCTCAATTGTCTCCGGCGCGGAGTCACAGTCGGGATGATCCAGGAATATGACGTGGAGTATTCGCACCGCGGGGGTCTTGTCGCCCGGGACGAGGCGTATAATCGCATCTATCTCGGGTGGAACATCCGCCTCAGCGCTGACGATGAGAATGGAGAGTTGTACATGCAGCACATTTCAGACGACATGATAGCTCGGCCAGAGAGATGGAGCATCGTTGAAGATGATGATGGAGGTTTCGAAGCTCATCTATTGGTCGCCGAGGACGAGGTGTTCGATTTCCAGGACACGGACACGGACAATTACATGGAGGTGGATGACCTGGATTGAAGCTGAAGCTTGGATGTGATGCTAGTAGTGTATACGACTTTGATGTGTAATTCTAGACTCGTGTTATCAATGACATTCACAGGGAGATAGCACTTTGGACCCGTGATGCCGCACACTGCTCACGATTGAAAAACACACCCCTCGCTTAGACAGCATGAGACCATCGAGCGTTATCTCCAGGTAAGTCTCTGACCCACCGTCCCATAGTCTTTCGAGATTCCTCGGGCTTGTCCGCGAAACCTGCGCCGCAAATTGATATTGACGTTCGTACTTGATAGTAGTTGGCGCCCATCTATGAACCAAAGCTACTCGGAGGCGCGTCTGTGTCAGACTAGTAGCTGGGTAGGCGTCGTGGCATTCCCTCGTCTTATCTTTCCGAAAATAACGTTGCCGAGATAGTGCAGCACATCAAAAGGCTGAAATTCTCGGATGCCTTGAATTCTCGCCCCGTAACGCCACCCTACCAACTTGAGCGATGGGTTTCTCTACGCAAGATGTGCTTGGCTTCGTTCAACCATCCTCTTGGGCGCTCGAACCGGAAAAGACGACGTTTGCCTCTCATGGTTGGAGTAACAAAGACATGGACCCAGTTCCCCCTCACTTGAGGACCTGGACGTGAGTTCTGCAAGTTCTGCGTCAGCAGCCGAGCTTACCGCTGTTCCAGGACTTGGGACTATGTGTGTACCATTGTTCCCTGACAAGTCTCGTAACCATCTCATTTGCTATTGAGGTGTGTTACTGGGTGTCCGACGCTACGAACCTTGCGGTCTGGGAACTTGCTGGCTCTATGCTAGCGGTTGGTCTGTCTTGGTACATTTTTCGTTTCGTTGGCACTTTTGGAAGTGCTCAAAACGTCAAAGGCGTCAGGCTCTTCCGTGCATCGCAGCGGGTTATATCATCATGTCCGTCGTCATGGTACTCAATGGAACCACCGGTGCCCGGCTGCACGTCGCATTCCCCGTCTTGAACAGATCATCGTTTGGCTTTTGGTTCAGCTACTTTACAGTGTTCAGTCGCGTTCTTCTTTCCCTGTTCTGGTTTGGTATCCAGGTAAGACTTTCTTTTTCGGTGTTTGCTTCACTCATGTGGCCATGTCAGTCGTATAACGGGTCACAATGTGTATATCAAGTAAGTTTGCCCACACATCAAACTCTGCTCACCTTCCGAGGAAATTCTTCTAGATGATAAAGGCTATTTGGCCGTCGATCGCGAAGATGCCAAACCATCTTTCTCCAAAGGCAAGCATCACGAGTTCAGGTAAGGTCAATAGACGAACAACGCGTTCGGTCGCTTACCTTCTCCGTAGGCCTCTTATGCTATTTCATCTTCTGGCTGATCCAGTTGCCCTTCTTGCTCGTCTCGCCACACAAACTGAGGCTTTTGTTTCTCGTCAAGGGCGTGATAGTCCCGATAGCGTGGCTCGCGATGATCATCTGGGCGTTTGTTCGAGTGCCACCCTCCGGCGGGCTTTTCTCCGAGCATGCGGCCATAACAGGGTCACAGTTCTCTTGGAGTTGGTTGAGTGCTCTGAACAGTGCGCTGGGTATCTACGCTAGTTTGTCCGTCAACATTCCTGACTTCACCGTGAGTTATCTCCGACTATGCACGTGTATGATACTCCAACTGAATGCCATGGCAGCGTTATGCGAAAGACGAGAAAGCGTAAGTTATCCCCACCCGTGTGGAGATCTGGCACTCACGACACGTTTGACAGACAATACGTGCAACCTTTGATAATCCCAGTGGCGTTCATAATGTGCAGTTTCGCTGGCATAGCGGTCACAAGTGCAGGGATCCAGTTGTATGGGGAGGTTCTCTGGGATCCCTTGCTCCTCATTGACAAGTGGGATAACCGTGCCGCGGCCTTCTTTGCGTCTTTTGCGTTTGCCCTCACCACCGTCGGGACGAATGTTAGCGCAAATTCGCTCGGCGCTGGAAATGACATGACGGTTTTATTGCCCAAGGTGGGTTACAGCACCAAGCTGCCCGCTGACGGGCAGTGCATTGACAAAGTAGACAGTACATCAACATTAGACGTGGGCAAATAATCTGTGCTGTCATCGGAGGCTGGGCCATGTGCCCCTGGGAGATTCTTGCCAAGTGCGCTTGTCAAGTTGAAGGAATGCTCGGACTGACTGTGTCGTAAAACAGTGCGCAAGGGTTTTTAAACTTTATGAACGGATGTACCATTTTCTTGGGACCGTTCGCAGGGATTATGATCACGGACGTGTGTATTCTATTCAGGGCTAGGACGCACCGCCGCTTAATTACCGTTTTTACAGTTTTGGCTGGTCCACAAAGGCAAGGTGGACGTGCCTGCGATGTACGATCCAAACGGCCGATACAGGTACGCTGGGGGTTTTGTCAGTTTCACGCCTTTTCACATGTCGTGACATACCTGACGTGTCCCAAGAACTGGCGTGCCGTCTTCGCTATGCTTGTCACCGTGGTACCAACGTTTCCAGGTCTCATAAACTCCATCAATCCGGCTATCAACGTAGGATATGCGACTCACCTGTTTGACATTGCTTGGATGTATGGCGTAAGTGGGAACATTCTCTATAGACCTCTGTCGTATGTCCAGATTGCTGATATCTCAGGTAGTTTGTGGTGTCGTGCTTGGTGTACTACATTACGTCTGTCGTGTTCCCTGCACGGGAGACGTTTGTCGAGAACCTTATTTCTGCGGACGAGGCGGAGGTGGATTGTGACCATGGGAGCGAGGACAAGTCCCCCGACACTTTTGAGGTCGGGAAAGGCGTGGATCTTGAGAAATGATTAGGATTCGTAGTCGGCATTTCCCGACTGGACTATCAAGAATTTTTGCCTAGGAGACTCTCAATCAAACCTCCAATCATTAATGGACTTGGCTCGTTGCCTTCAAGAACTGGCCTCTAGATGCTGGGTGAAATTGATACAAACACTTGTTCTCTTTCTGACTCTGATGTGGACCATGACTCTTTTTTTCGGTGCACACGGATCTACAATGAGCAAGAGCGTGAGTGGCGTTTATGTAGATACCCCACAAATTGCTGCAACATCAGCGAGCTCAGATCATTGTGGCCAGGTGGTCAATTTTTATTGCTGACCTTCGACAACGACACCAAGCTAGTCTACTCCCAATATTCCTCGTCCGATCGTAGCACCCCGTCGTCTCTGCACCGCGAGCGAAGTTTCGACCGTGGGCTACGCAAGAACTGTCCTTGGTTTATCCGTTCCACGGGTCTGAGATTGGAGCACAGACGCGGATACATATGAGGTGGGTACTGAGTACATCCTGATGGAACATGTGCCAGGCGTGGAGCCGCATAGACGATGCCTACCGCCGCATCATACAAATCGCGCTTTACGTCGAGGGGGCCGGCTTGGATAGATTTCACATTGGACCATGCGTCGACTGGGATATCTGGCGCGGAAGGAGAAGTCGTTCGGCCGCCGATCGTGGCCTTGTCAGTCCTGTGTTTGTACCCGCTGCCTAAACCAATCATCATTCTCCAAAACCGGATACGATGTTGTATAATCAAGGCAACCGTGGAGATTGACAAACAATGTTTCCGCGCAAGTCTGGTGATCCATTTTGTCGTTCAGGTATTGACAACGTACCTGGATGACTTTCTCGCTGTCGTGCCAAGTATTCTTCTTCCGGATCTGAGCTGGGTTCCGATGCTTTGGTACATCGATCTCCAAGGGCGTCCAATATCTTGATTCCCGCTAAGGGCTTGGCGGATATTCTTGGCCTACTCGATTGGCAAGGCATTTTCTTACAAGCCAACTTTATGGCATGCATGCGATGTCGAGGCGACGATCGCATCATCGTTCCTCTTGGCATGGCAAAACCAATGCTTTCAGACCATTTTGAGACTTTACCTGAAGAGGACAAGGTGTATTTGGAAGCCCAACGAGAACAAGCTATGGTCTACAAGTGCGCTCTACTTTGTATCGCAGTCGCATTCCTTCACAAAGTATATCATACTCGGCGCTTCGCAGACATGAAGGGATGCCTCACTTGAGACAGGCACTGCTGGATGTGCAAGGCGCTTGCCTCTGGGCCCTGGCCAAACCTTTCCCGAATGCCGGAAAGATTGCAAATTCAAACCGAGAAGCAAATCCTATGTTGCAGGCATAATACAACGGGCGCGTCACGGTAGTGACTGGAATGGTGCAGCTGGAAAGAGATGGATGGGTGAAAAACGAACGTTACGAGGACACGATGCGACAGAACCAGTCCATCATCAAAGACCGGGAACCAGAAGAGTTGGGAGGACCATACCCATTTCTGGTCGTGGTTCCTTTCGTGATTGTAAGTCATAATGTCAGATACTATGTTCGGTGATGTAGGAGAAATGAACTGCTCTGCTCCATTCGCATCGTAACAGGTGGTGATCTGTGCGTTTAACAATGTAGGTCACTCCCTCCATGTGGTATTGGAAAGGCGAGCTGAAGCACGCAACCAACCTTCATGTTGCGTCGTCGGTCTCGATGGTCTCTGCCCTCGGACACTATTACAAAGCTTAGACCCTCGATGGGAAATTAACGCAAAATGATGGATATCTCGTCACGTTTTCCCCAAGGTCGTCATTTGTAACCCCAGTGAAGCGCATGAAAATGTGTGTGAATGGAAGATTATGACCATGGAAGTAAAGACAAGTGCCCCGACGCTTTTGATGTCGAGAAAGACGAGGATCTTGAGAAACGATCGAGATGATGATCTGGTCCTGGTCATAAGTTGTGACTCGACCCAGTTCTTTGTCGTTGTTTACCAACTCTGAGCAACGAACGAACACAACCATCACTTAAACTCATCCTCGAGTTGGAGTCTCTTTCTCCATTAACTTGGCAGAATTGGCGACAGCAAGTCTCATTTTCAACAACACAGTCCCTCAATAATAATAGTAATAGGACCACGCATGCAAGAAGCCGAAGAGCAAGGTCAGCGAAACTCGTCCCATTTCCAGCGATTCACGAGCACTCATGATTCTCAAAAAGATACTTGTCGAATATGCAGCGCACCGGGAGAACCTGGACAGCCGCTCTTTTATCCCTGTAAATGCTCTGGCACCATCAGATACATTCATCAAGATTGGTTGGCTCCCTGCTTTTTGCCCCTCGTTTTTTTGTTCTCATTTTACCCATTCCACAGTTTAACGACATGGCTGTCGCACAGCAAGAAGAAGACTTGTGATGTTTGCAAACACCCCTACTCCTTCACGAAAGGTCAGCTCGACCCCACCTCGCCATGTGCATATCTGACTGCGTTCCCCAGTTTATGCTTCTGATATGCCCGCTTCATTACCTCCTCTACTCCTCATCCGCCGACTTGCACAGCAAGCATTCTTTGCATCCCTTTTCGGTGTTCGAGCCATCATAATCGCTGTCGTTTGGTTGGCATTACTCCCTTGGATCACAATCTGGACGTGGAGAGTTTACTTTACGATGGGAGAGTCAACGTGTGTCCTTTTCCATACGTCTCTCATCCCGAGCTTGCTCAACGCTCTTTAGCGCGTGGTGGATTAGTGGTCGTGAAAGGCCAGCAGATATTCGCCTTCTAGGCTTCGTCCAGACCTTGACAGTCACCAATGAGACCGTCTCTTCTTTCAAGAACGCAACCGTCCTACACCATTTCGCCTCTCGTGAATTCTGGCAGACCTTGTCGTCAGACATATTCGCTGGCCAAATCATCGCATCTCTCATTGTGCTGATCTTTGTCGCTGTTTTTCTTCTTCGCGAGTGGATATCGCAGAACGCGCGGCCCGGCGTCTTTGAAGAGGACGAAATCGTTGGTATTGCACCTCAGGAGCAACCTGTCCTCAACGAGCTGCCCGCAAACCAGCCTATGCAGGACGCCAATGGTCGTCTGCTCGTTCCTCAAAGACAAGGTCCACTGGACGCGGACGGTGAGGCACGTCGTCAGGCGAGGCTTTGGCGTCCGCACCGTGCCATCGCGCCAAACCCTCGCTTCGAAGCCCTTCCGCGACACTTGGATGACCAAGAACGTCTAGAGCTTCGACGCGATCCCATACGTCGACCTCATGTCCGTGTCGAACCCCTTGTAGCCTCTCCATTACCACTAGTTCCACCTTTGTAGCCATCAGCAGACGATGTTAAAGGGAAGGAAAAAGAAGATGATATTGCAGCCTCTGTACCAGCCACACCGGATGTCCGGAGGCGCAAGCACACGCGAATCGATGACGACTCTGGCGACGAAAGCCAAGATGAAAGCAGTGCATCCATCGCTGAGGCTGGTCCGTCCTTGTTTGGCACGTCGACTTTTACCACTCCACTACTATCACTCTCAGGGTCGGTTTCAGGTCATTCTATGGATATGGAACCTTCTCCTTTCGAGTTCACGTTCAGAGTCCCTGCAAGGAATGCGGAAGAAGAGATTCGAGAGCCAGTTCCTGAGATGCCAGCACCGTCCCTGGTTGCGTTACAGACTGCCATGATGACAGGTTCCCCCATCCCCGAAGAAGGACCCCGCCGACGATCAATCATCTTTTCCCCCGACTTCTCCCCGAGTCGGACTGTATCTCCACGCCCCACCACACCGGCTGCTGAAGGTGAAACCGTTGTGAAAACTTCATCCGCATTGTCGTCTCCGACATCTTCTGACATCAGTTTCACGTACTTGCCCGCGGGCAGCTCTCCCGCCGCAGATGGTAGTCTCGGTTCTAGTGGTTTCACGCACTTGATGGTATCGAACAGCTCTTTCGCTGCAGAAGATAGTCTGGGTTCGAGTGATTTTCGCCGTACAACATCTTTGGACCGCCTTACAATGCAAAGTTCCTACCACGCGGAAGAACTAGCGGAATCGTCGAGCGTCCATGATGACCACGTGGACAGAAAGAAGAGGACAAGAGATGAGATGGAGGACGAGTTTGACCATTATTTCCGCGATCCTGAGGGAACCGTCGAGACTGTCGACGCTGCCATCGAGCGCGCGGACGTCCTTGAAATAGCCCCCTGGGTTGAGTATGAGCGCATCCGAGACGGCGAGGTAGCAGCACGGGAGTTGTCTGATGATGACGATGATGATGATTCGGATGACTCGGACGCACCGGAGCGTATGTTTTGGGATGCGGAGGCGGATCGCGACGAAGACGACGATGACGACGAAGAAATGGTCGATATCGGGGATTTCAACGTGCCTAATAGAGCGGGTGCACCAGTCATAGCACAGCCACAGGTGGCAGGTGAACAAATACAAATGAACGATGCTGTGGACGATTTGGAGGCCGCAGTCGAGGATGATATGGAGGGTGCGCTTGAAGGTAAGCGTTCAATGCAGGATCAAATACATGATGCCCAATTTGCAACAGCGATCGGGCTGCGAGGTCCAATATTTGGCGTGGTTCAAAACGTCGGTCCAGTTTACGAGACCTGTTTTACTTCGACTGAGCCTTTTACAGGTGATTTTGATGATCTTTGTTTTGGACACTGCGATTGGCTTCGGAGTGTGGCTTCCATTTACGCTCGGAAAGACGGCTGCGCTCCTATCCGTGCGTCATGTTGATTTATACCTAGTCTTTTCTAAATCATTTTGTCTGTTAGTTGGACCCTCAAAGGGCTCTGTACATCCTCCATCTTCCTATCCGAGGGATGCGCATCGTCACAGATCCCTTTGTGGATTTCTTCACACTTGTCCTCGGCCGCTTCTTCCTCCCATTCTTCTACAAGACATCGAGATTCTTCCTATCAAACGTAATTGGGCTCGTCACCTTTTTCTCCGGAAACTTGGTGTCGCCATCGGTACCTCCCTCTCAGTCGCATGATATAATCTCATGGCTGGTACGTCATACCTATAAATGTAGACGCCATATTCTTACAACCAGTCTTCAGGCCCTTAAGGGCACTGAATTGTCTACGGTAGCATCGCTGTGGTTCACATCACCACCTCAAGACAGCTCATCCCATCTCTCGCAAAAGATAAACGACTTTTTCGAAAGCAACTCGACCATCGCGCAGTTTTTGGAGCCTCGTTTCGCTTCTGTCGGTCGAGAAGTTAGACTCTTTGCCAACCATTTCCAGCAGTCGTGGATTCGCTTGACGTTGGGCCACGGCAGCAGCGAGCGCGCATTCGCAGTGGTGTTGGGCTATGGTGTCGTCGGGATTATCCTGGCACTTTACTTGAACGTATTCACTGTCGGGAACGCGAGGACTGCGGGTAGAGCTGTTAGAAACGCTATCCGGCAACAACTCTTGGTAGTCAAGGTACGCCTTCCTGAAACGATGGTGAGGGTTTCGTCGTGCTGACGTGGTGTAGGTGGCCATGTTCATCATCATTGAACTTATCATCTTCCCGCTTGGATGTGGTGTCATGCTAGATGCTTGTACGATATGGGTGTTCCCGGAGGCGTCTCTCGAATCGAGAATAGCATTCTTCACGCAAGCTCCGCTGACAGCAATGTTCTACCATTGGGTTGCGGGGACTATGTTCATGTAAGTTAATCGCTGGCCTGATCCTGAGGATGCTGAACCGCTTGTAGGTATCAATTTGCAGTCCTGTTGGGAGGATGTAGAAATATCATGCGTCCGGGTGCGATGTGGTTCATCAAGGATCCCCAGGACCAAAATTACCATCCCATTCGCGATATTCTGGAAAGACCCACCTTTACTCAATTCCGCAAACTCCTCATTAGCGCCTTCATGTACGCGATGGTCGTTGCTTGTGGTGTCGGGAGTCTCGCCATCTTGCTTTTCATTGGCAACCGATCTATATTCCCGATACGCTGGAAGACTCGGTAAGCGTTAGAATCTCTTTGTTACGGTCAGTTCACCTATGTAGGAGTTCCAGGGAGCCCCTTTCTGAAGTTCCGATTGATCTCTTATTTTTGCAAATTGTGCTACCGTACACGATGCGCTACTTGCGGCCCCGCAGGGTCGTGTACCGCCTCGCTGTTCAAGTGTGGAAGTTTTTGGCCACGAGACTACGGTTGACCTCGTACATGTTTGGGAATAGACTCCGAGAGGAAGAAGCTTCGAGAGTGTACAAAACTTGGGTGGCCTTCTTGCGGAGATCTGCGAAGGATGAAATGATCACGACGCACGATGGTACTTTCCGTCGGGTGCCTGCGAGCGACAACATTGCCCTTCCCCGAGACATGCGCGCCACGGCTGAAGTCCGCGAAGATGGCACCCCGCTGAACGACAAGGCAGCAGCGTTGATAGCCTCGCAAAATGCAGAGGCAATCAAGGCAAAACGCAACGTCAAGGAAGACTATGTCGTGGTGTACTTCCCTCCTCATTTCCGCACGAGGATCATTGCTTTTGTCATGGCCGTCTGGACCATCATGGCCGTTGTCGCAGCATTTTGCATCGCGGTTCCGGTGCAAGTCGGGAGACACTTTTTTGCAATGATCACGTCGACGTCGGTCCACGATGGTTATTCTTTCCTTGCCGGGTTCTATATCCTCTGGGGATGCTATTTGGCTGCGAAAGCGACAGAAAGCATGGACAGACGGCGGCAACGAGTGAGTGGCGATGGTCCGCGAGCAGAATTCGCGGTGTACTTTGCCAAGCAGAGTCTCCTCTGGGCCTCCAAGATGGCATACATGGTTTTGTTCTTTGGCGTCCTCATTCCGATTCTGATGGGCCTCGTTGTGGATCTTTATGTCGTCCTACCGATACGGTTGACGCTTGATTCGACATTGGTCCCGACCATTCGCTTAGTTGACATGTGGTCCCTCGGCCTCGTATATTGCAAGATCGCCATACGGCTTCGTCGGAGGCTACAGCTGCCGCGCCGACAACAGGAAGCCCTGCACGTGGTATGTACCGTCAGCTATCACTCGACGTATGCGAGCTAACTGCTATCCCCAATCGTAGTTGCTGTTGAACGGGTGGGCGTACCCTGACCTTCGCCACGCGACCAGGGAGCTCATTGTCCCGATGATGACGGCACTTTTAACCACGCTGCTCCTTCCAGCGGGGACCGTATACGTTGTGCGGGAATTGCTGCGTGTACAGTTTGGCACCAAGTTTTTGTGTACGTCGCGCTTTTTGGTGTGCCCGCGCTGGAATTCTGACGGGTTGTGCCTAGTCGTGCACGTCTATCCAGGCATCTTTGCCGTTGTTGGCTTGTCTCGCATGTTCGTCTCCACGATGGGCGTACTGTCCAGTTGGTCGCAAGCGGTTCGGGACAAAGAGTTCCTAGTCGAAATGCGGCTACAGAACCTCGAGTCGGAACAGTCGATGGACGACAGGAGGAAAGAACTGATGCCGGGGGCGAGCATAGTTCACGCGGAGGAAGCGATGGCGGGGGAGCGATGAGACACAATGTACATATAGTCATACCAAGCAACAAGCGATGTGCAACATAGACTTTTTTTTTTTTCTTGTGACACGTTTACACGGTTTTTTTTTTTTTACATGTAAACACAGTACAAAAACCTTGGCGTTTGGGCGTGAGCAAGTGTGGGGGACACGGCGACCATGCAAGTTATTTTCTTCATGCCGGTAACTAAATGGAGGGATGTTCAAGAATGACCCGACCTCCTGGAGATGACGCAGCCTCTCGGACGGAACAATGAGCCTCAACGGAACTTGGGGAGCAACGTTGACCCGGTGACGGGGGACAGCCAAAGTATGTCGGTACCGAACCTTTTTTCACTGAGCGTACGCGTTTTAAGTACATTCGACGACGTTGGCAGATTGGTCGTTGGTCGTTGGTCGTTTGTCTTGTTCCGCGGGAATGACATGTCAACAAACGGCGTCCACGTCGAAGCGTCCCCTCGCTGATCATGCGTACAACCGTGCATCGAATCAAAGACGAAGCGAAAAAAAAAAGGAAAGAAAAAGAAAAGGTGATTGGAGCCAACCTTGTTACAAAGTCCCGATTGCCGTACGTGAGAGTGAACGCTTCCAAACATCATGATATTCGTATGTACGAAGGGGTATGTGAACGCTATGGAGAGAGAGAGAGAACCGTTTGCACCTCGTGAATGCTTCAGCGGACACACGGCGGATCGTCGGTCTTTCGGTCTTTCGGTCTTGTTTGTTCCAGTGACCATGTCAGCGACGATGAGCCAATGATCCGGAGGTTACCATCAATACCACTGCGCCATGTGGTGTCGCCGATGATGGATGTGTGGGGGGGAGAACGTTGAGGCATGACACTTTTTGTCCTCTCGTTTGAATTGACTTCGGACGGGTCCGGGGGCGGCGCACGACAAGGGTCGGTGACGTCGGCGTTGGGTGGGAAATACATGGGACCCATCGTGGAACCCGGGCAAGATGCTGGATAGCGGGGTGACAACAATCCAAACGTCACGTCGAACGCGAAACCTAATCCAAACACTCAAGACTGGAAAGCAAAACAAAAAAAAAAAAACACGAGAACGTGGAATCACACGCCCAGCCTTGGATGACGCGCCTACAACGCACTTGACGTTTGATGCGCCTGTGTGCGTGTGGGGACTCGTATGAGCTCGGTTCAGGGCAGTGTGTGCGGTGAAGGACAGCATGCAGTGTAACCTGTTTCAAACCTTCGCGCACAAGCGTTTCGCAGTCGCGCCATGTCATGACTAGTTGGGCGATACAAGGAGACCGGCCGGAGTCTGGGGCCCGTCTGGACTGTCTAGACTATAGAGCTGGCGAGTTGCATGAAGCGAGTGTCACCGTGGCTGTTTGTTCATCTTACGCAACTGAAACTTAGTGTTGGAAGGTGCCAGTGTGAGACGCGTGGGATAGAAGTTGAGGCTTTCAAGTCAGCAATAGTTCGGGACTGTTTGAGGAACGTAACAGGGTGCACAGAAAGGGATAGTTCAATTGTGTATACAGTCCCTATCCTAATTCAGTGGAAAAACGTTTGTTCAATACAATGAGTCAACGACGATGTATGGAACAGGTGTGGCACACATCAAGGCGTGATCGATGGCGCACACTGCGACCGTACTCGTAAACTTTGTTACTTGCGACGTTGGTCACGGTTGCCATGCCTCTTGGTCGGTCACCGGCTTACCACGAGGTCCTCAGCCAAGTTCTGCTCGCGGACATGATTGGCAAACTGACTAGATCACGATTGACATGTCGCGAGAAGGGCCGAGAGGTCTTTGGAGAGGAGCGTACCTTATCGCCGCACCATTAATCTTGTAGGCGCCCAATGGTGCGTCAGGGCGACTTTGTAAACGAATCCAGGGCCATGCGCCCCACGCACAACAATAATGCGCAAGCAGATGTCACATTGATGACTTGGTGTCAAACTCAAATTGCAATGTATAAACCCCGGAGCCCATGATGGCCGTTCCAAGTGTAACAGCAACAAGGGTTTCGTGGATCCGAACAGCGCCGATGATTTCGTGACAGGCGCTGCAGCATCACCACACTCGGAACTAGGAACGACATGGAACTTGCCTCTTCTACTCAGGAAATAGCACAGCATCTAAAACGCACTTTCATTTTTCTCGATCTTCTTCCTCAGCCGCCGCCTCGCGATCATCAAATGATCGCATCTGTTGGGAAAGTCCCTTTCGATAAGCCAAGTCAGATGCGCTCGTCAAGTGTTTCATCTTGTCGAAGATAAGACGCACATACCTTTCTTACATGCCCAGGAGGAGTGATCGGCCCGCCTCTGACCATGTCGTAACTTGCACGCGATTGTCATTACAGAGTGCCTGGTGGCAAAAAGACCCCAAGTTGAGCTGCACCCACCGACTATGGAAAGACCCTGTGGCGTGCACTCTTTCGAAGAAACCACATCCATTTCGTTGTTCCCGTTGTCAGCCAGTCTGGGTGGGCTGTCCGAGGATAACGGCCAAGACGCGACGGAGCTTGGCGAGCAAAGTCACCTGTACGTCGTGATTTGACAACAAGACATGGCGACGGACCAACGAGGCTACGGCACCGACGCGCAATCGGGCAATACCCTGGCAGAAAATGGTTCCCACCTCTGTGGGACATAAAGTCACGCTCGAGCGCGATGGGGTAATGCGGCACCGAGCGAGCGGAGAGTCGGTCTTGTGATAGTCGCACCCTGGTTCTGAAAAAGTAAGATTCCAACTCACATCAGAATGTTTCGCAAGGCACTGGCCTACAGGGATCACCCCGATCGCGGTGGCAAAAGTTGTCTAGAGCAAAAAAAAAAAAAATTGAGTGACAGTTCGCATGCAAGGCTAGTACATTTCTGAGAACAAGGGAAAGGATCGGTTCAAAGGGCTGGTCGAGGTCACATTCATGAACATGACTCTGACGCGTTTCAGACCAAGACAGATGTCATCTAATTGAATGCAAGTTCAATTCAGCGGTTGACCGTCCCAACTCAGCGACTCCCCTGTCATATGGGAGCACAGCCACTCGTACACGCGCCTGTTCAGGTGTCACTGCCCTGCAGAGCGAGTCACCACCGCACGCTGGCCCTAGCTAGACAGCTTTGATCACCCCAGTTCACCCCCTAAACCACGCCAAGTTCACCGCTGTAGTCACCATCGAAATCGTTACATACGTGGTGAGTCAAAGGCGAGATTGCTTCGTCAGACCTCGGGCACACAACAAGACACCGTCTCGAACGCGCCTCACCATGACGGTCAGTTCTGTTGCCACCACTGGCCCCGCGCGTTCCCTCTCATGTTCATGCTGACCGAACGGGTATACACAGGACCTCACGTATTGCTACCTGCACATGACCGAACATGACCTCAAAGTCATTGACACGATCGACAGTCTCGAATACATCTCGGGCGAGATATCAGACGACGGTGCGACCTCGATCCAACGACCATCGTGAAAATATTGACGTGCGCGTAGATCTCGACATCCCCCCACACATGATCCCGCCCAATCCCGACGATTCTGACAGTGGGTCTCGTTCATCGCGCGGGTTGACATGCGTTGACGCTCGTCTACAGTTTTGCCTTCACAGGTCCATCCTTCTTACCCGTATGGTAACCCCACCAACATAAGGCATCCGGCTGCACGACCTAGGCCGCCATATGATCCCACTTCTCGAGCCCTATTTGAAGACATGGGTTACGGGGGTGGCGGTGTTAACGGTGCCTTGCGGTGGAAGGATCTTGCATTGGAACAGTTGCTCCCCGTCGACGAAGAAAAGGAAGAAATGAAACGGGCAGCCGAAGCAAGGAAGTTGGCTAACGTGGCAACCGGTCAGGCGCACCATCCACCACCTCAACCACCGCCACCACCGGCTGATGCGGCCGATCAGACGATAGAAGAGGAAGACGAGGGGGACGATGAGGAGGATGAAAATAGTACTGACCACGACGAGAACGAGGTCGACGATAGCGAAGACGAGGAAGCCACTAACAATGGCGACGACGACGACGATATGTAGGGTATTACACTATCGATCGCTACCTACCACTGCTACGAGTGCATCTCCCACATCCCCGTGAATGAGGTCTTTGGTGTCCACCTCTTGTTCTATTACCCAATCGTACGCCTCCAAAAGACGTGTATCTGTCAGTGGCACGAAATGATCCGCCAGAAGACGGATGATATTGCTAACACGGGCAATGGCAGTGCGAGTTGCCATATCGATGTCCTTTAGGAAATGTGGATAAACACCATTGGCACGGAGCATGACAAAAACTTGTGCGCACATCATTCTGACTCGAATAAACAGCTTCTGCATCGAAGCCCTCCTCGCCTTGGTCACTGTCTTGAACGTGTTTGCTGACCCATATGTAACCATTTAGTCCAAGGATCAAATCAACCCCACAGGGGAGCGAAATAAAATGTGATTTCAAACGCCGAATCAGGGCGGATGGGACGACGACCAGTTGCCCATTTCGCAGCTAGGAAATTCGTGAGTAAAAAGTGGACCGTCAGGGTTCCAATCCCAACCTACTTTGCCGTACTTGAGCGAACGTGTGTGGAGTGACATGGCGCCATCTGAAAAAAACGCCTGGACCTCTGCCACGAGGAGATCCCCCTCTTCAAAGAAGGTGCGCATCTGGAGCTCGTCGCTTTCCAATTTTCTGCGCTGGAACCCCCCTCAACGTCATGAGAGCACGGACACGAAGGATGTGACATGCCTGAACTCCACCGGGCAGGTTGACGGACGAAAGCATCAATATGGCGTCCTGGCGACCGCTGGCGTCTACCTTCCACCGCCGAGGTTGCACCTGGTTGCATGTAAAGATTCCATATTGATGTATGAATGGCACGCTCAAGATCCGGTCACGGACCTCGGTAATGCGACCTACAACCAGGTCCCCAATTTCTGGATTGTACCTTGCATGTCCAAACACAAGAATAGGGGGAAAGGGGTCGTGTCGTGGCCTGTGACGTGTACGAAATGGAGGGGTATGTGCTTACCTAGTACGGACCGCGCGCACGGTGACTAGCTTGTTCACCCGTTCCACACTGCCGGCGACGGAAGCAATAACCTGTTCCTTGTCGACGTACGTGCCATGACCACTAACGTATGCGGTCTTGTTTTTCAGCGGCGCGGCCAGAGCAAAATACCTGTGCTCATATATATACAACTCACCGCATCGAGTCGTGCGCCGACGTGATTGTTTCGCCCGGATAGGTTAGCTTGGGCGCGGTGGCGTCGAGATCGTCGACGTCCATAATGTCGCCTACATCTGGATGGTGTCGTGTTGCCGAATGATAATCGCGATCTGCGTGCTGTGGAAAGGACACAAAGGAGAGCATGATCGTTACGTAAGCCTCGGTGTGGCATTTGCACATTGCCAAGTTACCGCACCCGGACCATCGCAAGAACTTTGACAGCCGAAGAACCGGATCGCGCTGATCCTTGATCGCCATCTGAACCTATCGCTAAGGCAGGGTCCTGATCTCTAACTGGGGTAAGAACGACTGTATATATTGACGGAGAACTGGGTACGATAACGAATATCGATAAGGTCGATATAGATAAATCAATATGTAGTAGTCGGGCTACAAACTAATAATTGACAACAAAATAAATAAAGGTACTATAAGCACTCTAAGCTGCCTGCAGCACAAGACGACAAATTGTCAGCATCAATGTGATGCAGTGAAAAAGAGCGCAATCAGTTATTTTAATTACAAATAATGTACGAACGCGTTATGCGTCTATTTGTAAGCCAAAAAGTAGGCTGACAATGCAGGGAGGTCGTTTGAGCCAGCGTCGGAGTAACCTTGCCTGCGGGAACCGTTGAACTTGAGGACGACGACTGGTCCACACCACTGTTTGAGAGCGGCTCCGGAGGTGATGTGGTAGATGGCCCGGTTGACGGGCGCGTTTTGCGACAATGCGCTGGGAGAGTACCAGAGGTGAAGTGGGAACCTGAGTGGCTCCCCATTGAGGCCCTGTGTCAAGACGATGCTTTCCGCCTGGCCATCAGCGAAATGACCGCTGACGAGTGGCTGTGGACAGATGCCCTGGGAGGGCACCTGTGATGGGCGGCACTTGACGGTAATGATCCTTGGGCGTTCTGAGGGGGGAGATAACGGCATCAATATAGGCGCGCCCGACGCGTCAAAGTGGCGACATACCCTCTTCGGGAGAAAAGAGGATAGCAGAGACCATGATCAACTGCTGTTCCGCAGGCGGAGGGGTGGCAATCATGTTGTAGTTTTGGGCGTGGGTCGTGGGGATGCATTCCTTGCGGTGGCGGGGCCAGTCCTGGGTAGAACGCGTGAGTTTATGGTGGGTCGCGTGACAGGATAAGGAACGCGATGCTCACACTCTGGAGATGCTCCGAAGTGCAATACCACGCGGTCTGGCAGCGGCTGCACCACATGGAAGTCGGACGGCAGCATACCGTGCAGGGGTGGTTAATAATACCAGTGTTCATGTTATGCACGTGGTGGAGAAAGAAGAGAGAAGATGTAACGAGGATAGGAGTGATGAAGATTCATGCGAGAGTGGTTGGCCTTAAATATGCTCGACAATGTACACCCTGAAGAGAACAGCTTGAATATTGCTGAGGTTACGACCAGTGTGAGAAGCAGAAAAAAAAAAAAAAAAACCTTGCCTCCGGGAAAATTACATTTGGTAAGGTTGGGAAAGCCGAGATCTCGATTCGAGGCGGTGTAATGGTTAGCCTGAGGGTCAACCAGGCACAGTACTAGGGTCTAAGATTTCGAGTGACAGAGCGGCGATTCAGGCTGCAGAGGGAGGATACGTGAAGGCCCAGCGATTGCCGAAAGGACGCGCGTGAGATGCGAAGGGTCGAGAGAGAAAGGCTCTAGACTATAGGATGGCACAGGGCAGCGAAACCTCCCGTTTCAAGGAGCCAAAAGGACGACGAAACAAAGAAAGCAAATGAACAAACCTTTGTGAGACTGCGAGTCCGATGATCGACTCCGACGCGATCGCTTCAGTTCCATTTTTTCTGAAAAGATAGTTCATGACGTTACAGAACTGAATTGAATGGTAGCTGTGACTTGAGACCCCGAAAACACATACTTGTTGTCACGCCTGTCACACACAAACCCCCTTGTCACTTTTTTTTACCACCATGTCGGACGACGAGATGAACATCGATGAGGGTCTGTTTCTAATTGCACCCGGTCTTGTGTTTGTTCACCTTCTTTCTGGTAGTTGCCAACGCTGGCACCGTGAGACGCAGAGGCAGGGGCTTTCACAGCACAGCAGGCACGTCGTTGCCCTCGCCAAGCACCCACCATATGTTTAACCTCAATGTATTTCCGTTCCTCTAGGTGGAAATGAAGGCGTCGTCACCGCAGAAGCCACTTACGACAGGGTTGAATCGTCGCATCTCAAGGACTCGGACACCCGTGCCGCTCGTTGTACGTCTCGTCATCGCTTTGCTGCGCGCCTTCCCCTCACGCACGCGCAGCCGTAGAGGGCTGGATCGTCCTCGTCACCAACGTACACGAAGAGGCGACAGAGGAGGACGTGACCGACAAGTTTGCCGAGTTTGGTGAGATCAAAAACCTCCACCTCAACTTGGATCGCCGTACCGGCTATGTCAAGGTGCGTGACCACTCCACTGCTGTCAGCTGCGATACGTCCGCTGACCCGGACATCGAAACAAGGGCTATGCGTTGGTCGAATACGAGACAATGGCAGAAGCACAGGCGGCCATTGACGGCGCGTCGGGCACTCCATTGTTGGAGCAGGCCATACAGTGTGATTACGCCTTTGTCCGACCGCCACCATCTGGGCCAAAAAAAGGCAGGGGAAGAGAAGCACGTGGACGAAGTGCAAGTCCGTCACGGAGATAGTCTATATATCTTGTGCCCGTGTTGGCGTTGCTTACTTTACCGCTTGTTGCTACACGATGCGTTCTGATTCATGATTCACCCCACGAACAAGCTCGATGATCCCCGTCCTCAACGGTGTCTGGTTGCCAGGTAGCCAGCTCAGAGCTCGGCGAGACTCCGTGTCGATCCCTTGACTGGGGGGTGTGATTACTTAATATGGAAACATCGGAGGGGTGAAGCTGAGGTTGAATAGAGAGTTCCCACGCAGTGCCACCAACGCGCGCCATTGTTTTGTTGAGTTGCAAAAACTCGTGTCCGTGCTAACTGAGTCGACGCGCTCAACAATGCCGCGTGCAGCAGACACCTCTGACAGCGAAGGAGAACGCGTTCAGACAGGCTCAACCAAGAAAACCTACGCTTCAAAGAAACGACGTGCAATGTCGGCTTCTGAGTCCGAGGTTGAGGTGGTCGAAGGGGTGCACGAGGAGCCAGAAGACACCGCGGCGGAAGGCGACGAGGACGACGAGGAAGAGCAGGAAGAGGAGTACGAAATCGAAAAAATTCTCGACGCAAAAAAGGGCCAGTTCCCCGGGGTGAGTTCTTTATGGTGTTTGCTGTGGCCCCATGATCACAGACGGTGAACCTCTGCCGAAAAGGGTCGCATGGGCTATTTCGTCAAGTGGAAGAACTACGAAGATCAGCACAACAGCTGGGTCGATGAACGAGATGCAGGGTGTGTGATCTGATTCTCGCGTTTTCGGTTGTCCAACCGCCACTCGCTGATGCCATCTCAGCAATGCCAAGGAACTCATCGAGCGATTCTGGGCAAACAAGAAGAAGATCAAGCCAGGCCCTCGCAAGTCGGAGCCTATCAAGTCAAGGCCGAAATCTGTCGAGAAACCTTCGAGGAAATCCCTCATCGAGGTCGAGTCCTCCATCGAACCCGAGAGCCACGCAAAGAAACGTGGGAGGTCCAAGAAGGACGAGCAACCAACCGACAAGACAGAGACACGAGACGAAGACGAGGATGAGCACAGGGCAAAGAAAAAGTTTCGAAAGAGCAATGGCCTGCCTCGGCAGGACAAGCAAGAGTCTGATGAGGAAGTGGTCGGTAACATGAAGAGACACATGAAGGTCCCGTCATGGGAGGAACTCATCGACACGATTGACACGGTCGAGCGCGAAGACGATGGTCAACTCTACGTGTTTTTCACTTTGTAAGCTATGCGTCCTTCGGTCCGGCTGTTCGTGCTGAAGTCGTCTAGGAAAGCAGACAAGAAGCGTGTACGAGAAAGTTCACGCATTTGCGCCGAAAAGTTTCCCCAAAAGGTTAGCGCTTGCTTGGATATAATCGACCCGGCGCTCATCATTCCTATTGAATAGCTCATCATGTTTTACGAGTCGAATCTGCGATGGAAAACAGAGGAGCCGACCGAAGAGTAATTGCACCCATGTCCCCGCACACTGCCTCGATCTTATTGTTTGTTTCAAACGTTAATTCTGACAATTCATTTGTATCTCCTTTTTGAATTCTATGCTATGGACTGGGTTCTAGACATGCCATCAGCACGAGTCAAAAAAGGGACCAAGACTTCCACTTGATGTTCTGATAATACGTGTGCGCCTGTCTCGTACATGACGACCGCCAACATGCGTTGAACATGATGAGGATTCAGGATGCTGAAGAGAGCAAAAACGCCACACACGGAGGCAATCTCGTACCTTTGCTGCAATCCAACCCTTACATACAGGTTGACGCCGTTTCCTAGTTTCCTCCCCACCAAGGTACGCGATCACGCCCTTTTATGTACACCCCCCCGTAAAAAGGAGTTCTACGAGGTATTGATATGGAGTCACGACTGCCCCGTTGTTTCAAAGGTTGACAGCGCCAATATATTGAATATCGACTGCATGCATTGCCTCTTTTTTTAAATACTTAACATGACATCTTACGTCCCTGCGACGGGCTAGTACTATACGGGCTAGTTGCGCATGTGGATGCCATGTGACAACCGCGCGAGCATGTACGTGGGAAGGAACCAGGTTCACCCAGGGATCGGCGGCGGGCTAGGGCGTTAGGGGAAAGAGCGTACCCGGACCGTGGACGAACGCGCAGGGTCCAGGAGACGGCGCAAAAAGGGTGGCGGTCCCGCAATGGCCCTACGTCGGTAGCGTGGAAACCACGCCAAAGCCACGAGAGAGGCTCACCGACATCGCATGGCAACTCACCCTGAAGACCCCAACTGGACTCACATATTCACATGTCAGAAAAATAGACATATTCGTACTATGTAGATGGCATAAACTGCGAAAAAAAAATAAAAAGAAAAAGTCTAACAGCATAGCAAACACAAATCGCTATTTTACAGCTCCGTATGCACTTCCCGCGCGAGGCGTGATACTGCCTCCTCCGGATCTACAAGCGATCCGGGAGTTTGGGCTTCAGTAACTGGCTCAACTCTACCCAGCGCTTCCAACACTTCTGCTTTGCTCCGCCCAATCACGATAGGCGGGATAAACCCCGCATCCTCTTGGGCGTCTTCGCTTGGCACAGGTTGAATGGAAGCCTCAGGCTCAGTCCCCGCTTCAGGTTCAACACTAGACCCTTTCTCTTCCTCCTTTGGTGCAACGCCATTGCCATGATTATTGAATGCACGTTCACCCTCGCGCTTTATCCGACGCAATCGCGTTTCAAATCCAATCACCACATCCTGCACTTCAGACTCAAGGTCCTGAAAAATCGGACTCAGCGGATTGGTTACCACCACTGTGGGATGCGTTCCATTTTGAATTGATCCGGCCTCCTGAGCATACCGCTCGCTAGCTATCAAGGCACCATCAGCTTCCATTACATAGTTTGGGAATGATACTGACTTCCAATCAAGGCGTGGTATCGCTGCCAATCGTCGTACGTCACATCTTCCAGCCATGCATAATCGAGACCCAGATCTAACTGGCCTTTCTCTGCGACCTCACGCACTTCAGCGGCGACTGTAGCAACCTGTGGGGTTTCGGCGGACGCCCGCCAACAATAAGAAAATTTCTAAATTATTCATTCGACGAACCTCCTGCAGTTCCTTGTCGAGTATGACTTTATACCACGCATGAACGACCCCTTTGGTGGCCAACAAACGTTCGTTGAACTTGTCGCTCACTCGATCGGCGACCCGATCCCAGAGCGCCAGTTTCTCGTCAGATCTACGACTTTCGCCTTTGAGATTCTTGAGATAGATTTCTGCCCCTTTAATATACTTTTCCGCTTCACTGACGAGTTCCTCGATTGCACTGCGGACCTCGACCGACACCACCAGCTCAGCAGCCGCTGATATGCGGAGATTAGCCAGCCGGATTTGAAGCTGGGACGTACTGCGCTCCATCTGCGCTCCAAGCTCCTCCTCCCACTTGGTTTGCCGAGCCTCAATATCTGCGCGCTTGCGGGCCGTCTCCTCGGCCATGAGGCGATGACGCTCTGCTGTCTCTTCCTCGGTCTCTGCGGGCGGGCTAGGAGGACCGCCGATGGAGTCTTTGGAGGAGCTACCAGAATTTCCTAGCGGTTCATCGAGTCCGAGTTCAGCACAGAAAGCACCCATGTCGATTTCATCGTCCGCGCGCGAGTTTGCTGGAGGGACCGTCGCCCTTGCGGCTGCTATCGTAACCTTGGACGGTGTCACTGATGCCGGGGAACTCGTGGGCTCATCGGCGGGAGGGGGGACACTCGACGATGACGTAGCGGTGTCTGCAACAAAGATTGCGGGCGACGTAATGTCAGGCTCCACTACAGACGCAGATTCACTGGACGTTGAGGGCTCTGATTCGTTCAAAGGCTCTATCAGCACGGGCTCGGCGTTCAGGAACGAGTCAAACTCCGTGGGCGTGCCTGCGAGTTGCGTGGGTGTTGCTGGCTCTGCAACTGATGTGAGGGCATGATCCGCGAACGGAGCCACCTCAGTTGTTTCACTGATGCCAAGCGATGGTGTTGGCTGCGCGACAGCGGTCTCTTGAATTATGGGGACGGTATCGTAGATGGAAGTAGAAAGATGGGCAGTTGAGGCAGTTGCCTCGTATCCCACCGTCTCCAGGATCGTGAATAAGGTGTCGGGTGTCGATGTCGGCCACTCGGGGTCAGGCGAAGTGGTCTGCTTCCCCCTGCTGAGTTCCTTGACTTTCTCCCAAATTTTGGCGACATGGGGATCAACAAACTTTTGGCGTTGCTCTCGGAGGAACAGCGCAAAGCGCTGGGGTAAGTGAGCGGATTTCTTGACTATAGGAACAGCATAAGGTTTAGCCGCGTAATACCCGTCTCTTGTCTTTGACATGGCTAGAATGAAATATGGCTCCACTTGACGTTGCCATCGCTGAAGATTGTAGTACGCCACTTGAGCGCGTGGCAATATACGTTGTTCATAGCGTTGGACAGCGCGTAGGCGATAGGGTTCCAATATAGATTGGACACGTTGAATGCGAGGCGTGACATGCTTATCCCAATGGGGAACAACATACTTGTTCCACTGAGGGATGACACGCTTGTTCCATTGCGGCACGATCCGGTTTTCCCATTGAGGGACGACATGAAGGGCCCACTCTTGTTGAGTACGAAGGAGGATAGGGGCAGTTAATTCGACGGCGCGGTGGACGTAGGGTTTCGTACGTTCGATATATGGGGCAACGGAGGGATGGGTGAATGCAGCTTGTATCGGGGGGATGATGTATGGATCAAGTACGAGTCGCTTGCATTCTGCCAAGCCACGGCATAATGGGGATTGAAGGTGCGTGTCCTGCGGACACACGGAGAATGTGTAGATGGTGAATGCGATGAGAAGTAGTTTGGTAAGAAAGTCGAGGAAGGCCTGGAAATTGGATTTTCGGTACTTGTGCTAAAAGCGGTCAACGTGATAGCGTGATACGATGAAGCGAGAAGAATGCTTGCCTTGGCCCTCTTGGACTTCCTTGACCTCCTTTCCGGGGTATTGTCCTGAAAACAAGGATGATGAGCCCCCTAACCTTGATCCGTGAAACGCAGAATATGCAACCCGAACCGTCAGAAGGGCACGATCCGGGCCCAATATAGGGCCGAACAGTGTCGATTCCCGACGACAGCGACTGAAAGAACTCTGTTTGGGTATACTCACGAGACCGTTGCTGTGATTGTTGTTGCCATTCGAAGGGCCGGTAAAAGAGGCTGTAGCTACGCCGGAAGCATCCCTTGAAGTACTGGCAGCGTCTTGTGGATGTGGGGCTTGTGGGGGACGCTGTGCTGCTTGATTGCGCGCGAGTGGTGGTTGAGACAAGACAGGTGTTCTGCGAATGACCACCATTTGTCGTCGTTGAGGACGTTTACGGAGTGGTTATAGCAATGTTGTATCAGGAAACAAGAGATGCTTTGAGTAGATGGTCAGATGGAGGAGGACATCAAGACCGACGAGCGTTCCAAGGCAAATGTCGTTTTCTTAATTTTATTGTTGATGTTCTCTTTGTCGCTTGGCAGCACAGCCACAAAAAGGATATTCGTTGTTACGTAATAATAATTCACTTAAAAATAAATAGGTATTTTTTTTTTGCATCTTCTTTCCATACTTCGATCATGTTCGGTCGACAGTCGGTCAGGGTGACTTATGCTCACAAAAGGAGACGCGTCCAGAATGCAAACAAGAAGCTGATGTCGTCCCCATTGGAGGTCTTGCCCCCGGATGTGGACGATCTTACGCGCACCCAGATGGCCCGTCGTATGCTCAAACGATCCCGCCGTGCGGCTCTCTCAGAACAGCTGGAAGACAAGAACGTCGGGCATATCAGAGAACACCTTGCCAAGAGGATAAAGCGCGTTTCCGATCTCGAGCCTACCGAGGAACACTTCGATGTCGCCGATATCTCCTTTCAAACACCATACACGTCGAAATCGGTTCGCGAGTCGACCGTCGATAAGTCACCAGCATCAGAACAATTATCGCCGGTCCCCGTTTCCAAGCGCGTCCTCTCGCGTACAAGTTCCAAGAACCTCAAGGAAAACAGCATACATCCTCAAGTCTTGGCATCGCCATTTAGAAGCCGTCCAGGTTCAGCTGCTACCTCTCCCAAGCACAATGGCAGAGGTCGATCTTCCCGTCGCATCTTTACCCATGGAAAGTCTCGCACTCTTTCAGGCGTTTTCAAAGAGAATTCTCGACAGGTTTCGCGCAAAGATTCTACTGCGTCTCTCAAAAATATGAATGCAGGATCTTCTACCAGGCCTATCAAACATCAGCGCTACCCCTCGAGCCCTTCTGCCTCATATATGCGCTCCCAATTTGCACAGGAAGAATGGATTCCTCCTCCCAAGGCACTCTCCCGCCATGTCGACGATTATGATCAAATTCTGTCGCCGATCGGTTCTGTTCATAGCACTGGTTCATTTTATACCGATCAGCCCCAATTTTGTTCGACTCCGGCCACATCCAGATTACGAGACGGGTTTGACCTCCGTCGGCGCAAGGTCAGAAATGACAGTTTCGCTTCCTCTTTCTCTCCGCGCGAGGATGGCGGCGACGATCCTGATGTCGAAATGTTGGACGATACCGTATCCGCCCGTCGCCAGATCATTCATCTGCCCGGGAACAGCATCTTTTCATCCTCGGACGAGTTCACGCTTCGATCTCTTGCTTCTACGTATAAAGATGGAATGATTGTCGAGAGGAACACCCTCAGCGGCCCCGACGAAGCACCACTTCGTAAATCCCGTCAAATTCCTACCCATCCCGTAGTGATTGACGGATCCCAAGCAGGTCAGTCCCTAGCCGGATCATTTATTGCGGAGTATGATGTTCCCCTCTCCGACTCTCCTGCGCCGAGTGTGGTCACCAAAGTGCTTGATCTGGAAGGCGTACCCAAGTTATCTGTCGGCGTGCAACCATTTGGCTTACCTGGCACCAGTCCTGCGTGTGGCGAAAACCTCCTTGTTGGCTCGTCTAGGAATTCTGGCATATCTAGGTCGTCGGTCGCGGACAGACCATTCGGATTGCCCGGTACCAGTCCTGCACGTGGCGAAAACCTCGTTATTCGTACGTCTAGGAGGCCTTTGACTCCACCAGCCTCGCCACAAAAGACGGATGCTCCTTGTCCGCCTTCGAGCCCTGCATCGGACTTGGCGCTAGAGCTCCAGTCCATGGACATCCAGGGTACGTCTCCTATACGCCGTGTCTATTTGATCCTCCCAGGCTGCTTTGTATTTGTATTTTGGTCCCGCGTCGCCAAACAGATGCCTTTCGCTGCTTGCCACGCCATTCGGGTAGCTTGTCCGTTATTGACTTTGTCGGAGCAGGTAATGTGGATACACACTCGGATGGAGAAACGCGTCGTCCGTCGGGTTCTGTCTCTCTTCAAACGCGCGCTTATTCTCTGCAAGACACCCTTGTCGTGCCTGGCAGAAAGAAGTCTGTCAAACGTAGACCCGCTCGAAACCGTGCTGGCACCATCCGTGCATCCGATTTTTCCAAACCTGGCGCCGTTGGCGCTGCTCCGCCATCCAGTGTACGACGCACCCGCTCTGGCACCATAGTTGGCCCGGACTCAAAACTTGTAGCGAAAGGCACAGCGCTACCCAACAAGACGGCCAAGGCCAAGAGTGTGGCCGCCACTAGACTCGCGGCCGTCCACTCCAGATGCGATTCCGACTCTGACGACGAGCTACTGCTGAAGAGTTGCTGGATCGAGGAGGTGGAATACCTCGGTCGTTCGGCTCTTCCGGGGTGGAAAGACGCTGAAGCGGACGAGTTGAATCTGGGTGGCCCGTTGCATGATTTGGAACCTGATCCTCCCCGTCGACCGGGGTTGAGGTTGAGGAGACGGTAAAGTGGGGACGACAGTCATTTCTAGTTTCTTCCCTTTTGTGGCATTGTCGTTGTCTGGACGGGACTGACTTTTTGCTATTATTATTCTTTTCTTGGACATGGACCACGCTCGTTGCATTTGTGTTTGTTTTTCTTGCTGTCTTGTCTTGCTCTTTTCAAGCTCTCGGAAAGGACCAATTGCGCTCTCGTTTGCACTGTAACAATACCCTTTTTTTCGCCTTCAGGACTCTTGCGGATTCGTCGACGTTGCTGTCAAATATGCTTTATCGCATACATACACTAAAACGCGGACAGCCTGTATACAACATACACTAGAACCAAAGCAATCGCACAACCAAGATAGATAATAGAAATGGGAGACGAGCACAGAAAACACGTTGCAGGTATTGAGAAAAAAAATAACCAACTCAACCAAGAGATCAACACATACAAATATCGAAATCGACGCATGATACTGCAGATTACACGCTCTCAAAGAGCAAGAAAAAACGACGTACATTTTCAAGAGGGACTCCTGCCTGAGGGGGTCAAGCTCACGACGCGGCGGGCGTGCGTCCGCGTACGACGAGTCCGCCGTCCCAAACGCCAACGTTCCACCCGTCCCGAGCGAGCGCGTTGCGAACGGCAGGTTTGAGCACGCCGACGCCGTTGGCCGAGTGTGTCCCACGACCGGTGATGACACGCAGCGGGCTCGCTGGCATGCACCATCCGACATCCCACAGCAAGAGCGTGCGTGGGTGAGAGTGAGAGTGAGAAAGAGACGAGAGAAAGCGACGAGAGAGAGAGAGGGAGAGAGAAGAAATCATAGACCAGCGTAAACGACGGACACCCCAGACGAGCACGAAAAAGGAAGAGGACGTACCAGGCGAACAACCCTCGCGTTCGAGAATCTCTTTGACGATGGCGACTGCTTCTGAGATGGAGGTGCCGTGCAGATCGATCGTGTGGCGGTCCGCGGCGGCGGCGCTGTGTGCAGATCAGAGTGTTAAAAATTAGAAAAGGAGCGTGGGATGCAGAGCAAACAAAGACCCGTGCGTACCGTTTTGATTCGACCATGATGCGCGCTTCTTCGAGTGCCTCGCGTCGTGCCAACTCTTGAAACTGGCGTGCCTGTGTTGGGGTCACACGAGGGACGAAAAGAAGACGAGGACGTTGGTCAGCAACATCACCAAAAACGGGTGGTGGGGTATCCAACACATACGCGTTCTGCGAAATACAATGCGACTTCGCCGCCGCGCGTTTTCGCGTTTCCCTGAGTCCACGCCTTGGACGCCTCTCGAAGCAGTTCGTCCCGCTTCCGAAGGCTCGCAGACATGCGCTGCTTTAAATCAGGGCGGGCGAGTTCGCCAACGTCGCCTTTGCCGCCTTTGCCCAGCCCGTTTCCCGTCCCGCGGACCTTGCCTGCACCTGCTGAACGTCGGCTCTGGTTGGTGGCGTCGTACGCGGGAATGTGGAGCGCGAGCGGGTGTGGTCCTTTGAGAGGTTTTTGTGGTACCGTTTGCCACTGGAACAGACGCGATGCGTCCGTGGTCGGAGAGGTCGGTGGGGCGGAGATGCTTTTCCGCTTTGAGGTCGGTGGGGGCTGGACGGGCGGTGGACCGCTCGGAAGTTGACGTGTTGCGCTGGTGCTCCCACTTCGATCGCGACTCGCGGGAGGTGCAGAAGTTGGGGAGGTCCAGGCGGAGGAACGGCTGGGTGAGAGAGGGGATTGAGCATGGTATATCCCCATGGCGAGGGTTCCGGATTCAAGATCAAGATCAAGCTCCAGTAGAAGCCACACGATGTCGATTGCGTCGTCTCCGCGCCCATCTGTGGCACGTAGAGCGAGCTGTGTGTCGGCGTAAAGATTGGAACGTTGTTCAGCGTCAAGAGAAGGGTATGTGGAGGAATCGCGGAGGACATCGAGTATGTTGAAGAGAGTGGTGGTATTGGTGGACGATTTGATTCGAGTGCCCACAATGGAGGAGAGGGCGGCGCGGAGCGCAGTTGCAGGCGATGCGTAATTTGGCGAGTGGAAATGGGATTGGAAGAAAGAAGTAGGGTGTGATGGGAGAAGCGTCGTGAGGTGTTCCGAAAGGGAGGAGAGCTGTGTCCATGGATCTGGCGCCGGTGGAGTGGCAGGCAAAGGGGGTGGCAAATGTTGCTTTTGACGAATGTCGACGATGGTGATGGTCTTTCCTTTATGGTTTTTCTTCTTACCATTCGTCGAGGTGTGTTTCTTCTTGGTTTCGACACGTTTCCAGAGGTTGTCGTCGGATGTATATGGGGACCGCAGTGTGTCGTCCTCGAGGCCATCCAAGCCTCGTTCTTCGAGTTCACGGATGTATTCGTTTGTTAGTAGCGTCTCTACGACGGCTTCCATGTCGACATCGCCGTCGTCGGCGGTGGGTACTCGGTTAAGAGCGCGTTTGAGTTGGGATGGTGGTATGTGTGGCAAAGCAGCCTGCAAGAACCCGAGGGGTGAGCTAAACGACTTTTGAGAAACGGCAGACGAGTCGGAGGCGGTCGAGCTTCCAGTGGTTTCGGCACAAAAGTCAGGACAGCTGTTGGATTCGTCTGTGGTGATGTACATGGAGGCAAAATGGGCGGAATCGAGTTCGTCTGCGAGTTCATGTTCGTATTGTTCTGTGGCCTGGGCTGCGAGTTCCTTTAGGGTGGTGCGAAGTGCCTCGACTTGGTCTGGTGGTGGTGAGGACTCGGAGGGGCTCAGGTCTGCGATAAGAACAGCAAGAAGCGAAGTGTCCAACGGTGGACAAAATTCTGCCTGGAAATACGATGAGCAAGCTAGTCCGCGTATTTTCGAAGTTTATTACCTGCAACGAGTCGTACAAGGATTGCATGCTGTTCATCGTACGCCTGATCGTCTGTTGTGGGATTGGCTATGTAGCTAGTCATCACGTGATGATATGAGCTTTCTACCACACAAAGTATTTCCCGTCGTCCGCGACGTCCGGAGTCTCATATCCATCCAAATGCCATGGCTCAGTTCGCTTTAGTCTACACTAATGACTAACAAGGATCGTCGTTTTCATTTAAACTCTTCTTTTCAGACAGGGTTTTGAGGGTCTTTGACCGCCGAATGTGATCGACTTTGATTGCGCCAGAAAGTCAAGTGTCCTGCTACGATATTTGAGTTCCATGGAATGGCCAGAGGGGGGTAATGAGCTAGCTAGCCTAGGCTTTGTTTATGACATGACCTCTTCGCACAAAGTATCCTCCTCGATGAATCACGTGATGCATATTACTCTTTCGCTTGTTACTTTTTTGTTGTCTCGCTGTTACACAATCGTGTCGTTAATTCAACCCTCAAATACTCGTCCGCACTCGTACCATGTTCTTCTACATCTCCCTCCTCGCCGCCTTTGCATTACTGGTAATGCGTGAGTAACACGTTCGCCTGAATTCCGCAGCACACGTTTGCTCACAGCCTCTCCTATTCCCATGGCCAGTGGGTTACCGCTATCGTGACGCCGTCCTTCCCCATGTACCGATGAAAGTCAGGTCGTTGTTTGGTCTCACCCAGTACATCCCTCTGTCGACATTTTCCAGTCAAGCCGAAGCAGGATTGACATCGGTCATGTTCGACATCGAGTCCAACATCAACGACGGCGACTCGCGAGCTGGTCTCGACGAGCGGGGTACCCAAGAGGTGCTGGAGATCATGCGGCGAGAACACGTCAAGTACGTGGCTCGTGGCTCATGTGAACGCTACTGACAAGCAGCCATTAGCTTTGACCAGGCAAGGTTGATCCGTCACAATCAGATTCTCGCACGCAATGGCATCGATCCTTCTGGTACGTCCTCGTGTTCATGGTCGCGCGTAGCAACATTGGTTGAGGTTCGTTCAAAGGGATGCCATTGGATTCCAAGGCTGTGACGCGGCTATGAAATGATGCGCTTTTCTCTGACGTGGACTTTTATTTTTCATGGTTGGTTTCCTTGTTTGCATAGTATTCCTTTGTGCGCTCCTTTCGCTTTCATACTTTACTATTTAAACGGACTCGTCTCATGTCGTACCATCCTACTGGTCTGTTTATCTATACGTGTATCAAAGGAACGATTCTGTTCCTAATATCGAGATCGCCGTTCCCTGCCCCCAAATAGCTGTCAATACGGTAGGAGGTACCATATAGGCGGAGACTTGAGCCTCAGTGGCACGTTCTCCATTCATCGTGCAACCGACTTGACGGTGTAAATGCCTGGACACTTGTCTGCGCCGCTCTCAGACAAATGTCCCGGGATTTGGGCGTTCGTGTCATCACCAGTGACTTTCTATTTACTCAGGGGTTATCGTGGCCCAAATAGGCAAGCAAGCAGTATTCGTCTGAACTTTCATCCATGATGGACGTCGCGTCCGACGCCGACGACGACACATACACCGAGGTAAAACGCCATGTTAAACGCCGCAAGACCAATACAGGCAAAGCAGCGGCCAAGAACCGCGTCACTCGAACTTCTACATCTCTCTCTGCGCTCTTCGACCACTTTGACCACTTGGCTATTCGCGCGTCTCGGGAGACCGGCGATGACGACGCGATCGGGGGTAGTAGGAATGAGAATGTGCCGCTGAAGGTGAAGGATGGGTTCGAGTCGACGATGGAGGGGTTACTTCCAGAGTATCTCGAGGCGCGACAGGTTCTCTGGGCCCAGAACTCTGGTGTTGCACTGCCAGTACGTCTCTCTTGTCTGTGGCTCGAGTTCAATGTTGCGATGCGTTTCTTAGGAGGACAATAAAGGCCCAGGCGGTAGAGAAGGCGAGCGCGAGCTCGTCCGTCCGCTCTCTCGTTTTGAGCTTTCGAGGATCTTGACGTTTATGAAAGAGCGCAAGGTGGGGTGGGTGGTGTCCCCTTACGAATGGATCGCGTTGCGCAAGCTGCAATTGCAGCAGGTCAGCGTCATTTCGTTGTCGTGAAGTACGTCTATCCACGGCATTTCACAGGAGAGACGGAGAGCGGGTGTACGAGAACCATCCTTTTCCGACGTCGGTCCGCCCACGACGCTGGCTTTGCTTGACGTGCCACCCTCCGTGCCTATGCCACACGCGGTGCTTGAGGGGCTCCGATCGATTCAGACGACTCAGTACGAACATTCGTTTGCGGCACGCGTTTACGGACACACGCCACAGAGGACACCCGGATTGATTGCGGTGGACTGGGAATCACGTCCACCGTGGACACTGCTCATGGATGATATTCACGCTCACTATGGGCTTGCACAGTCAGTCAACGGTTGTTACATGCGTGTCATATGCTGATGATGGTCGTCTTCCAGTGAGGGAGAAGAACCAGAAAGACCGCGTGTACCCATTAGCTATGTCTCGCTCCAGCCATCACATCTACGTCAGGTACATGACTTGTTGGCACGGGTCTTTTGGGAGGGCATCGATGGTGAGAATGCTTTGTTAATGGTCATTGCGTCGCTGATCGGACTTGGACAGTCAGCGACGCCTTGGACTATTCCCCAGAACGGTGCACGGTAATTGCCACGTACGGTTACCTTGTCGTTGGTGCTGCATTCTTGAGTTCACCACAGGAAACCTACATCACATACTTGGCTGTCAGAGCAGGATGGGAGAACGCACAAATAGCAACGTATGTTGCTTCATTTTCCTGTAATTTGGCTGACGGCGATCTTTTCAGGACGATGCTGTACCATCTCATCGCGCTCCATCCCCATCGGGACATTACTCTCCACGTGTCTGCGAACAGCCCTGCGATGGTGCGTGTCATTTTTGCAAACTGTTTGTGCGGAGGTTGCATGTTTGGACCTGTAGCTATTGTACAACCGATTCGGATTCAAAGCAGAAGAATTCATCGCAGGGTTCTATGATGCTTATCTTGATTCGCACTCGAGGGCGTCCAAGAATGCATTTCGATTGCGCCTCCGTCGATGACGATGTTCGGATTGCGGCATTAGGACGGAGATTCGAGATTCGATGAACTCGGGGATGCACGCATGTCACTGGCTGCTTGGTAGCGGTCACGAGGGGTTGTTTCAGATGGACCCGGAGTCTATACAGGACAATGAACACATGCAGACGGGGACTGTTTTTGTCGTGGAAATACAAGGCTGCTTCGATTGAAAGTATGTGCGATGTACACAGCCAGACGTGAGCTAAATGTCCTACTCGTCCGGTCTTTTGAGTAGCCGTTACATGAAAATGGAAATATCTTCTCACGGGTGGTGTGTTGAGTTGGCTGTGGATACGGTCATCGAAGTTGATCTATTACTTACTTACACTCGCTCGTCTACCTTTTTTTTCTTTTCTTATATCTTTTTCTTTCACGAACAAGCTACGAAAGTGATGCAGTTTCCGTTCACATTCACCCTCAATATTCCAGGATTACACAACCCTTTTTTGGCCAGACCCGGTCCGACTCCAATTCACTCCCGGTTCGACGGCGGTACAAAGATTACTAGTGCTTCTCAACCCCCATCGAAGTTTCCTCCTATAAATTCGCTTTCTCCCCCCGTACCGCTCGCACGTAAGAGAGGTTGGATTCCCTCTGAGCCAGAACCGAGCCACGCCACCACCTCTGCGACCTCCACGACGGGCTATCTGGACACACCTGCAAAGTACAGGGACATGCCCTTACTCGAACCAGAACGAGAGGTCGAAGAAATGATCGCAGGTGCGTCTTCTTCCATTTTGCGCCCATATCCACCTCCTCTCCGTCACATTCCCCTTGTATGTAATCTCACACCCCACGTGCCCGCAAGCTGGGACTCATTTTTTTAAAATCCCTCGTCGCTCTTTCATTCATGCTGTTCGGTTGCAACCTACTCACTATCATTCATGTAGAAATGCCCCCTGCAAAGCGACACCGTACCCTCGCTGGTTCGATTGTGTCTAGGCGCTGAGCGCTGCCCTGATCGGCACCGCAATTGGCCTCACATATATCGACTGTGCGTTCCGATGCGGATCCGCCTACCTGTTCCATCGCTCATCCGTGCCTCAGCTGGCGGGACCGGGGTAACCTGAATCACTCCTTCCACCTCCTCCTTATCAGCGGGGTGATTGGGCTCCGGACGTTCCTGATCAAGTGGGTTCTTTGCTATCGTCATTGATCCCATCTAACGTTGTATACATAGCCCAAACACATCGAGACTTCGTCGTCTATCAAGGCGCGCAAGCCCCGTCCCGCGCCATCCTCCGTGCGGCGCGCCGTTGGGCGTCATCATCGCAGGACTCGTTCCTCCTTGCAGCGCATCACCGACACCGACCTCGCCTCGATCGGAACCAGACTACGTCCATGCGTGCCACCATATGGACGGTGCTGAACCCGATTCTGAACCCGAGATAGACCAAATGGACTGGATAGGCGATCGTCTCTCTCGTCTGATCCAAGAGGGTCAAAAAGCGCTTGGTCGCAAGATCGTAGTGATGAGCGACGCCAAGGAAGATGAGGTTGACGATGAGTTGGGTGCATGGGAAGAGGAACGAGAACACCCACCTGTCACGGCTCTGTTCGGTCAATCCGCCGGACACAAACCTCGCGACATTCCCCTCCTGCCATCGTGTTCTCCGTACCCTATCTCGCCTCCCAGCGCGTCCCCGCGAAAACGCCAGTTTGAGCCTCACTCGGTTCACCTCTCCCCTGGACGATCGACGCATGAGGGGAAGACTGCGCCGAGTACACCCAGTCGGCGGGCACGCAGGACGTCGGTAGATTCGGACGCGTTTTCACCGATCGAGTCGGGTTCCAAGGAGGACGAGAGTGCGTGGCAGAGTACGGAGCTTCGTGAGTCGATGGAGCGGGCTCGTGCACGTTATTTGCAGAGGCGGGTTCAATGACCCATCCGTGGCGATTCTCGCCGCAGCGCTTTCTCGTCGTTGTATTGTTGCTGCGACGACCTATTTCTTATTCGTTTTTGAACGCTGACGCCTTTTAATTGTGATGTCTGCGTCATTGACTACAAGTACCTACTTACCTACAGACAGAGGGTCGAGATTGACCGACATACTTCGTCGTGCTTTATGCTTCGTTTGCTTTCGTTGATTCTTTTTTTTTTTTTGTTCTGTCGCGTGAAATATGTTTTACGAGCAAATTTTGGGATGGTTGTATGGCAGAACGATATGATGATACAAAATTTGACGCTGCAGCGAAGCTACAATTACTAGTAGTAGTACCTGAGGACATGACTTCGGTGCTTTTTTCGGTGTTTCCGATCTCGGACGGAAGTCGCTCAAACCATCAAAGTTCAACAAGCCATCATAGTGCGCCAAGTGAAACTTGCAAACATCGAGATAATCAGCGGACGAGACGTACGGTCACTTGAATAATCCCTGTTCCAAACTTCCAATGTTCATACTTCCATGATAGTGATGGAACGTGTGTCGGCTTTAGACCCTTTATCGACAACCTGATTTCTCTCAGAGTGCGCTGTGTCCGACTGTGTTCTGCATGTGGCGAGGTTATTCAGGTTTTACATTGATTCGTATCCCGTCAACTTTCAGGTTTACCGTTTTTACCAGCACATTTGGAAAACCTATGGATAGTCCTGACTTGAACGCGACCCCGCAGCGCTTTATTGACCAATAGGTGCAGGTTGTCATAGTACCCATCTAATGGCTTCACAGAATGGCAGTCCAAGACGGTGGAATTGTTCACTAACCGCAGGTGATAGCTATTTGTCTGCGACGCTGCGAGAACACCATACAATGTGAGGGTGATAATCAATGCAGAAATGCGTTGGTAATTCGCTGCTTGGTACGTGCAAGAGTGATGACGAAAGCACCACCTCTAACTCCCTTCTACAATTCACGTTCTAATTCCGATACTTCTCGGATCTCGGATCGAAGTTCAGAAGCCTCGCTGATGGCATCACAAGAATGGTTCAAGCCTTCGGATTTTATGCATTCAAACCGCGGGATGTTTCGTTTCATGTTTCGCTCCAATATCATTTAAATATCCCTACCACCATTCTCGAACCCTTGTCCTCCTTCGCCCCATAGAGATGGTCAGCATTGCTAAATTTCTACTCCCAGCCAAGTATCGTTCATATGGCCAGACATCTTCGTCTCCTCCGCCAGACGACAGTCCTCTATCCCAGGAGGTGCCTGCTACGCTCCCATCAGAGGGCACAGTCGTCGAAGGTATGTCGATCTGTAGAGGATCTTCTAGAGCTCATGCTGCGCGCATTCACTTGGCCAGATGACACCACTGGCAAGCGCCGTCGTACTCCCCGGCTCTTTTTCTGCTACTTCCTCCACATCTTGCTCGTCGCTCTTCATATCGCCCTTCTCGTCATATCTACGTTGAATCATCCAGAGCATCGAATCACCATCCCATTTGACGAGGGATTCATATTCACGACTGGGTTGAGTGTGGGTCTGCAAGCATTTTACACTGTACGTCACCTGTTAGTTATCGAGCAGGCTGATTGATCCAAGTTAGCTTTATACGGCCTTGCTGGTCTTCGTCACGCAAGGCCTTGTGCTATCGACCATCTTCTCGAGCCAGAAGAAGTTGACCGAGATTCACGATATCTGCGGCGCTTGGAATGGCCTTGGCGCCGCTCTGAATGCCCTCTGGTCACAAACCAAAGTCCGGTCCTCGGTGTGGTCTATTGTCCTGGTGACGACTTACTTCGCCTGCATCTCGGTACTTCACGTGGCCTCATCGACTATAATGCAATTTCAGCTATTCAACAACACCGTGACAACGACGGTTCCGGCAGTGAAAATGTGGCCTGGACCGTCTGCTAACCTCTCTGAAATTGACTGGAATGTTGCATTGGCCCCACTCCCATTCTTGCAAAGCTTATATGGTAAAACTATCAATGGACTAGCCAATGATACTCTGTATGATGTCCCAACTCAGAGTTTTGTTAGTGCTATGGTCAATGCAACTACAGTCAACACACACTGTGGTTTGCTTACCAACTTTTCATCTGATGATAAAGAGGTAGCAATTCATGTGTCAATGGCAGACATGGATCCTTTCACAATTGTTGCTCAAACAACACCATGTATGATTCTTTCTCAAGATGTTGACCACTGGGTACTGATACATGATGATAGTATTGAATGAAATTTGGTTTCATCCTTTTGTTGAAGTCAGCCTTCAACTTTCTGTGCAGCATTGTGTTTAACCAATGATTTCCAGTGTATACCTGCTATGACATCAGATGTCTGCCAGAGTTTCATTGGTTATGTTGTTTCAGCAGCAATAGAAATCAATGAATCTACCAATGCCACTAGCCCTGTCTATTTGAATGGGTCATATGGTAAGTACTGACAATGGTTGAACTCTGCCAACAATGATATATAATGTTTAGGTTCATCTTCTGAGAATATCACAACTCCTCTATACTTTGTAGCATGTTCTTTGGATGTGACAACACACACTGTCAATCTTGATTCCTCTGGCAGTCAGCTCAATTTGAAAGGGGATTCAAGAAACCATTCTTGGCCAGTTTTTTCACCTAATGGTGACATCAACCTCACATCTACAGTTTGTCAATTCTCTAACATGGGAGGCTGGCCATAATCTAATGAAAACTGATAGATTCTCACTGCAATCAACTCTGTTGGTGGTGGATTTGTATCCCCCTATTGTCAGCCTGTCATGTCACCTCATGTCTGGGAGCAGATCTCACCCATCCATGCATGTGTTGCATTTTCTTATGTTTTTTTTGGATATCACTGATAGTTGATTGTAGATATATGAACTCTCTATCAGGCTTGGGTGAAACTCTCTGCAGTGATGTGGAATTATCCATTTCATGGAGTAGTGGAGAACCCCTCACATACTATACTGGACCCCCATCCTTGCTGACTAGGAGTCAAATGGAGAGTGCTATATCCCAGATTGCTACTGAACTTATATGGATTGGTAAGCATTGTGAATGTATGGACATAAACATGTTTTACCAATTGCACAGCTGGGGAACTGGGTCATGCTGAGGGAGGTTTTGACAGACAAGTAGAGGAAAGCCAAGTCACACAATACATACCATGGTGGAGGTTGAATGTATGGAAATTTTGCTAACACTGTTTTCAACATGGTTGTGCTGATAGTTTTCATCAGATAAATCCTTTGCCTGTGAGTTTGAAGCAAGCTTTATAAGATATAATTCTCAAACAATGAAGGTTATCACTGCACTCTGTGCATCAGTTGTCCTATGTCTTTTAGTGGTCTGCCTGCTCTGGGAGCAGACTTATCAGGCAATCACCCAGCCAGTGTCTGCAACTGGTGTGCTGGAAATAATGTGGCTTGGTTCACAATCAGAGGTGCTCCATGACAATTTGAGGTACATGCAAAATTTGTCATTGGACAGTTTTCGTGCCATGTCCATGTTTGAAAAAATTACTTGGCAGGATCCTGCCCACAGGCAGTTTGGCAACAAGGAAATTAGTAAAGCCCACAGTATGCTATCATTTTCAAATCGATGATCTGGCAACATATACTAATAATTCATGATCTTTAGAGTGTGTGGAACTTGGTGTGTACTCTGACTGAGAGTTGGATGTGGTCTAATATGCCCACCGTTGCTGCTGTAGCGTTTGGTAATTCTCACACCCTACCACTGCCACCAGACAGCTCTTGCAGCCGTCGCTGTTGCTACACACTTCACATTGTACTCGTCGCCCTGCATGTTATCCTCCTCGCTCTCCTCGCTCGTCATCCAGAACATTCTGTCATCATTCCCTTAGAGAGCGAAGTCCTGACAACTGGGCTGAGTGCCTTCCTTCAAGCAATTTACACGGTTTGTCTTTCAAGCTGCCTTACAATCTATCCATGTTGTCATCAATCTCCTCTTAGCTATACTCTGCGCTTTTGCTGTACATTATTCAGCGGCTTGCATTGTTCAGGATCATTGGCAAGCGACGAAAACTGACCACGGTCCACGACGTGTCTGGAGCGTGGTCCGGAATCGGCTCAGCAACCTACGTTCTATGGCAACAGCACCAAGTCCGATCGTCGATTCTGGAGATAGTAGCTGTGGTAACCTATCTCGGTTCGATGTTAGTCCTGCACATTGGTTCGTCGTCCGTGATGCAGTGGCAAGCATTCAATAGCATGGTTGTCGACGTTCTCCCTTCCGACTTGGCCTTTCCTGGCAGTGCTGTCGATATTAGCCAGCTGGCATGGAGTATAATTTTACCCATCGTGGAGTCGATGGGTCAAGACTCGAGCTTGTCGACGCACGGTTTATCCAGCAACATGATCTATGACCTACCGCGAGTGCCAACGAATGTCACATTTTCGGAAGCATTTGTCAATGCAACAATGGTCGATGTGCAATGTGGACTAGTACCCAATCTCACGTTCTCCCGGAACATGACATTGGGACCTCAGCTCGATTTCTCTCTGAACGGCAACGATAACG